>JAENPR010001775.1:0-111371 GCA_018135685.1 Themeda triandra
GCAAGGAAGCATTTGTGGCAGGAAATAGTCAGCAAGGATGACTTGTTTACCAGCATTCGCGTAGATAATTTGGTTCTTAATTAGAGAAACTAATAGCAAACACTTCCCAAATATGTACAGTTAAAAGATAAAAATCCTAGAGATGCCAATTTTCTGAACGTGAGTGTTAGCTGTTGGCCCCTGATCAACCATTTAACCAATTCCTCTTCAATCAGCCAGTCAACCCAAACCACCAGACATCGTCCTTGCATTGTCTGCTCTGCGCAATTAACCACAGCCATTTCATTCCATGCCCAGTCAAAGCCATTCAACTCCACCTGCATTGCTACCCCTTGGTTTCTTGCTGACCTGATGTCAAACCTGGAGCATGGCTGCATGCATGGAGAGCTGGAGACCATGGACAAACTGGATGATAAAGAGGCTTCATGGTTGTGCTGCAGGGCTTGGAAGCCCTGATTATCAGCTGAGCATGATTGTTGGGAAACCATGATAGAGCAAGCAAATAGAAAGGAGGCGCAAGTGCAATGGCACTCTGTGCCACAAGGCAAGAGGCTAGAACCACCGAACCGAGAAGAGAAAGAGAGAGACCAGTGGAGGCATGCACAGCTTTCCAAAACTTCTATGTTCCCAAATATCATCAGATCACATAAGTGACAAATGAAAATGGAGGCAACAGTAAAAATTCATCCGCGAAAAAATGTTAATAACACTTCTTCAATGTTATTGAAATGAGACAATGAGACTTAATGGTATTTGACTAACATTTGTAGTCTCTGAATAATATGGAATGGAGTAACATTTTCCAATAACTTAAATTCCATCCACCATTTCCAAAGCCAGTTATCATAGTACCAAACCAAACATATACCACACGTGTGAGGTAATTAAAAAACAGAGCAGAAGAACAAGAGGAAAAGATTCCTCACCCTCATATGGCGACTGCGAGGGTCCAAGGATCATGACATTGAAGTAGCGCATGTTCTCCTCTGATGGAGAGGCACTGATTCCTGGAGCTGCAAAACAGCAAGCCAACAACCTTGGAAACATCAACAGAGCATCCAGAAATAATGATAATAAAGTCTAAAGAACAATCAAGACATAATAGGAAAGAGTCTTTGCACAGTTAACCGTACTATAAAATTAGACATTCTAGCATTCTTTAGCTAAAATAAATGAAAAAAACAAAAGGTAGAGGCCTTTTGGGGATAATCAGCTTGCTGTAACTCAGAATCCTAGGGTGAAAAGAATCAAAAGGAAAGAACATCAAAACATCTTGGCATGTCCAGAGCATCTCACCTGGCTCGCTGAGCAGCCGCTGCGTCTCCTGCGCGAAGCAAACCACCAAAAATCATTTTTTGCACTAAAAAAGATTGGAAGAACAGCGAAGTTTCGATGGGGCGATATGACTCCTCACCTTGATGATGCGGCGGGGGAGGTTGTTGTTGGCCATGGGGAACGGATGAAGGGGTTCAGACTAGGTTCGTTGGTCCTTGGGATCACGGCGGCGGCGGCGAAAGATTGGGGGCGGCGCCGGTGGAGAAGAGAAGAGAATGTTCGTTTGCTTTGCTTGTGCACCCTGGTCCCTGACATTTGTGGTTTTTATAGATGGAGGACACGATAGGGAATTTATATTTTGTTTGTCGTTCGTTTTGAGAAGGGATACGAATTACCAAAGCGAAATATGGTGAAATCCAGTATTGCTAATTTTTCTAGGGACTTTTGTGCTCCTGCCCCTGCTTTGAAGTAAGTTTGTGATTGCCCTTGATTTTTAAATGTTATGATTTTGACCTTCGCTACAAGCAAGTCATACGATTTTGTCTTTAGTCAATGGTTAAAACACGGGCAAAAACACAAAATATCATCAACTTGCTAGAAGTGAAGGGTAGAATCACGAAGTTAAAAAAATAAGAGAAAAATTATAAGTACATATCAAAGTAGGAGAAAACATCAAAAATCCTTTTTTATTATAGGAACTAGTTTACATACTTGATTTTCATATTAGCAATCAAAATTAAAAAGAAATCACTTAATGTTTTAACTCTTGGACAATAAACTAATGTCATATCAGCTTAATTAAGATTACGGTCTTCATGTTTCTATTCATTCGTCTTAACAATGAATTTGTTCCTTAATTAGCATGTTCATCTTTAATAATAAATATAGTGGTACATAGTACATGGCAATTTTTGTTGATCGCTATATGTCCTAAATGTTTTAAAAATAAAAAATCACGCCTTTTGGACATAAGAATTATAATATACTTATTAATATAGTAGCATCCATTGGTTCCGGTTAGTATCGTTGCTTTGTTTGAACACGAGATTGAAGTTCGTGCTGTGTGTTTAGTTCAAGATGTTTCGGTTTCTTTATGAATTGAAATTTGACATGCAAACAATTATTATTCAGTTTATTGATGCTTTTTTAATCGCGTGGGCGAAATTCCATTATGATGATGGTTCGTCCTCGTGAGCAAACAATGAGACAGCCCCACGCGCATGTTTGCTCAGATGCTGCACCGCGTATTTTAATTTCCTTTCCCACTAACGAAATATTTATTTTCAAAATGCTATAACTTCAACCATATGTTCATTTTTAATTCTGTTGATACTGATTTATTCTACGCGCCGAGGTGAACAAAACTATACTTCACTTACATATATTACAATAATTTTTTTGTGTTACTTATGTTCACAAATTGTACATAATAACTTATGTATACAGGTCGTGCTCAATAAGTTGTGTTGTTTTGATACAAGTTAATTCGTTCTATTTTGTGTTGATATTGTGTTTACAAGTTTTGACATAAGTTATAAGTTAATCCATTCCATATTGGTTTCAATAACTTTTTTAAATACATCATGTTCAAAACTAATGAGTTTAAGTTTTTTGCAAGAGTTATGTATTATAAGTTAGTACATATAAGCTTCTATTAACGAAAAATCTTTGAAACATATGTAAGTGGAGTTTAGTTTTGTTCGTTTCGTCACATAGAACACACTGGTGCAGACGCAATTAAAAATAGACACACCATTAAAAAGTTATAACAATTTAAAATAAATATTTTGCTTTTTTTTTTCCTGAGCGCTAACATCAACATCCAGGGGATGAGCGTGTGTGCAGCTGAGCACCGCAACAGAATGAGACGCCCCGTGACATCTAAATAGGAAAGAGGTGGTATTTTTTTTATTTTCTAAGAAAAGAAGTATGGCCTCTCGGAATTTTGTTGGCTAGATCAAAGTTCAGGCAGGTGGACTGAAGATGAAGTTTAGTTGATTGGGCTGAAAGATAAAAGTGCCCTCGGCCCGGTACCATGTCGCGCTGACACGCATATATTACACGATGTAAATGGGTGAACAAAGGCTTAGATTTGGTTTGGATGCATGTAGCCAGTTTCTTGTCAACTCATCCATTTACTATTTAATTTAATTAACTCAGATGTCAGAATCTACCTATATCAGACTCAGCCTTTCTATAAGATCCGTGATAATAAGATTGTTGTATGTCCCAAGCTTATACCGCACTCTTGGAAAAGATCGGAAATCCCATATCAATGTATATCGACGGTGTTTAATATTATCACCAAAAATAAAAAAGATTACTCTGACTGAAATGTTGTCCAGCCATCTATGTGCTATATATATAGACATACGATTCTAACAACTGCGGTGCCCTTCTGATGACCCATAGGCTAAGCTGCAGGCAACAGATTGCAAAGGGAACAAAAGGGTAAAATTCCCACAAGTCAGAGCCTGCCTGCAAAATGCTTGAAGAAAAACAGATACCACAATTTAATTACACTGCAGCCATGTTCCATTATAAAGTTACAAACTCACAACACAACAGTCTACTGATAAGGAAAAACAAGTATGATCCTCATGTCCCCCTTATTTACCACCACTTTGGCGGAAATCGCCATTATTTGCTCACGGTGTAGAGAGACGGCCTAAGGAAGGTGCAGCTAAAATCTGCGAAAATACAAAGGACCTGGAGCCCATGATCAGGATAGAAAAAAAGAAAAGATCTCCTCTGTGTTTTAACCGGTGTTCTGGAGACCGGCTGCTATGCCCTTCATGGTCAGGATGAGGGTGTCCTCCAGCCCCGGTGCGTATTCGCTGCCAGGGTTCAGCTTCACCAGCTCCGCAGCCGGCTTGGACGAGTCCATGATATCCTTGGAGAGGTGGGGCGCAGTGCGACATGGTAGTCGGGGTCACGGATCCGCTTCAGGGTGTAGGCCTGGCAGACGTTCATGGTGGTGATGTACGCGTCACGGAGGCGGAGCCGCTGCTTCAGGTAAGGGTCACCTTCCAGGAGATCCCTGTGCCCAGCAACCTGAGAGAAGACCAAACAGAGTCCATTGTATTGTAAAAAGCTATTAGTAGAATTGTAGTTGGACAAACTGCAAGAAATGTATCAATGTGTCTTTTGGCCGACGGACCTGAAGTAGAAGCTTTTGGGTTTCTTCGTAGTTGGCCCTCAGCTTCTCACCCAATGGCTGCAGTTCCTCTGAAACAAGGAGTTTGTCATACAATGCGGCAATGCCAGGGTTACCCTTGGCGAACACCATCTCCACCAGATCAATAGTGACCCTGAAAAACGGCCACTCGTTGTACATTTCCTGGAGCATGTGGAGGTCCCTGATGTCCTTCTGGAGGACATGCTTGAATGCGCCTCCAAATCCTAGCCAGACCGGGAGGTGAAACCGTGTCTGTGTCCAAGCAAAGATCCATGGGATTGCTCGGAGTGACTCGATACCTCCGCTCGGCTTTCTCTTGGATGGTCTGCTTCCTATGTTCATCCTACCATACTCTGTTTCAGGTGTTGCCTGTCAACACAACAAACATCTCAAAGTAAATAATCGCTAAATGCAGGGTCAAATCAAATGTTTCATTAACCGTTTTAGTTAGGCTTGCAAAAGATATAATTTCTACAGTAAATCATTGTGCTAGATTCATATTAAGTCTCAGGTCAGACCTATTTCAAAAGTTTATGTATACAGCATTACTGTAGTATGACAACGGATGAGAAAAAGGACTTACGAGGCGGAAGTACTCGACGAAGCGTGGCTCTTTGAAGACAATGGACCGATATTCCTCAGTTGCCACAACTGCCATCTCATCAAGAAGGGCTCGCCATTCTGGCTTCGGTGCATTTGGTGGGTGCATGCCATGCTCCAGGGTAGCAGCCGTGAAACGTTGCAGTGTCCTAAAGCACAAGTGCTCCTCACCAAATGACTGCTCAATGACTTCACCTTGGACAGTGACCCGGAGTGATCCATGGATCGTGTCTGGTGGCTGGGACAAGATGGCAAGGTGAGTGGGACCACCACCCCTTCCAACAGTCCCACCACGGCCATGGAACATCGTTAACTTCACACCGAAGTCCTTAGCAACCTTGATGAGCTCCTCCTGAGCTTTGTATAGCTGCCAAGCTGCTGAGAGGCGACCCGCATCTTTGCCCGAGTCTGAATACCCAATCATGACCTCCTGCTTGCCATTGATCCTCCGTCTATACCAATCTATTGAGAACAGTCTGACCAATGCAGCTGGGGCAGCCTCAAGATCGGCCAATTTCTCAAACAGTGGGACTACTCTAAGTGGTGTCTTTACATGACACTCACGTTGGAGGAGCTCAACAGCAAGGACATCCGAAGGAGCTGTTGCCATAGAAATGATATAAGCACCAAAATTGTCAGCAGGAAGCTCAGAGATAACGTGGAATGTGTCTAGAACATCCGCAATCTCCTCAGTCTTGGGAAGGTCTGGGCCAAACAGAGGGCGCTTGCCATTAAGTTCAGACAGTAGCCATTCTTGGCGTCGTTCTTCTGGCCAATCACGGTAAGATCCTATCCCCAGGTATGTAGTGATGGCATCAAGGACATCAGTATGCCTATCTGATTCTTGCCTAATGTCAAGCCTCACAAGGGAGAGTCCAAAGGTGGAGACTTGACGCAAGAAATCCAGAAGGCTTCCATCAGCAATTACACGGTCACCACAAGCACAGAGTGATCTGTAACATAGTTCCAAGGGCTCCAACAGCTGCAAAAGATGGCATCTACAGATCAGAACCCACTGAAGGAAAACAAAAAAAATCAATATTATTTTCTGAAGATTGCTGATTAATTCTCAACCTGCTCAACAGTTGTCAATGTAGCTTCCTCAGGAATATCAGAATGTCCATTGGATAAAAGCTCACGTGACCGTTCACGAGTATTGTAGAGTTTATCCCTGACATCACTCAGTATCACCCGGTATGGCTCATTTGGAGGAACCTTCTTCCAGAACTCTACAGCAGAAATAAAGGAAAAAAATCATTACAATGCAAAAATATGGGCCAATAACAACAGGCCATTGTTAAGAAGACCCAACGATGTCACTGGTAGCTACCTATGTAATGCTTGGCATCCTTCTTAGTGGAGCGATGCAGCTCATCAGCTCGCATGCGCAGCTCATCATTGCATCGCCACATAGACAACTGCAAGCAATGCAAGTTATTAAGTTCAACCATCTGATAGAAATGATGTTATGAACTATACTCTGATTCTGGAAGTAATAGCAACCTCAAACATGAGATCCTCAATCTGAGAGCAGTACAAGTTTGATGCCATCATCCTGGCAAGCAAGCAGACATCCCTGGTAACCTCTGGTGTCACTCTTGGATTTCCTGCATTTGTAGAAACATTGCTTTAGAATACAAAGGACAGAGGTGCAGACCGCAGACACAGGGAAAATAAATAGTCATCTTCCCAACCACTAGCAATCAACAAAGATAATAATAAGTGCTGCAAATACTCCACATTTAATAATGCCAAGAGAAGACAAGACAAATATGTAGAAATGTCACTCACCATCACGATCTCCTCCCATCCAAGAAGAGAACTGAATAAGAGGTGCATTGTAAGGAACACGCTCGTTAATCCCTATGTTCTTCAATGCAGTATCAACCCGGCGCAAGAACTTTGGAACACCCTTCCAAATTGTTTCATGGAAGTAGCTCATACCAGCACGCATTTCATCTTGGGGAGTGGGTTGCGTTCTTCGGATCTCATCAGTTCTAAAGGCAGCTTGGATCTTGAAAAGGGGAGATAGAGGAGTTCAGGTAACAAATTAAGAATCAATCCCTTTGGTCTCAAGCTTCAATGAATTCCATGGGTCGACAGTAATAAACAATAGACTAAATAAGTACCTCTCTCTGTAGAGCCTCATCAAGTTCCTGCTTATCATCTGGAGTGATATCTTTTGAGTAGAGTTGAACCAAACAGTTGCGTATCCTGATAAGAATGTTGGTATCAAGATTAAAGGCTAAAAACGAAGTTTTGCATGTCAACTACAATGCACCATTTGGCAAACTAACCTTGAGTGTTTCTGGAGCAGTGACCTCCTCACAGACTGTGTTGGATGTGCAGTAAAAACCAGATCAACAGTCTGGCTCTTGAGGGCATCAAATACCTCAGCAGGTGACTTCTTCAGGTCAACAACAAGCCTCTTAAGTGTTTCCTCAATGTCAGATTCTGTGATTGCCGAGTTCTCATCAGCAAAGTCTCCCTTCTTGAGCTTGATTCTCCTCCTGTATGCTATCTGGACTTCCTCAGCCAAGTTGGCCAAGTTAAGCATGTGCGAGAAAGACTTGGCGATCACAATAGAGTCCCCAGGATCCAAGCTTGTTATCATCTTCCCAAGTTCATCAAGCTTTTGCAAGTCATGTTTTGTTTCATATTCAGCAGCTACCTCATAGCATTCTTGAACCTAATCAGCAAGAGGACTCAATTAATGACCATACATGGTTAAAAAAGAGAGAAAGAAGTTATGTCGGTTTCTGTATTTTGTTACTAACTTACTACCATACTCAATCCACATATCAATTCCAAATAAATTTACATCTGCTTAAGTATTGCTGCCAACTGGCCATGTCAAATTTAATATGTAAGTCACACTTTCTGAACAATGCAAGAACTTAGCCTTGATATGCCCAAAGCAATGGAGGCTTTATTTTGATCCAAAACTTTTTGTAGTTTGTCTATTAGTGTCACACGTTCTAGGTGTCCATGTTCTGTCAGGGAAGGTGCTAGAAAGATGACAGGGGGTTCACGTGCTATGAACTGCAATCAGCTGTAAAGTTAAGTTGCTGGCGATAAAGTTTGTTTGTCAACTATATGTTGCCATCCAAAAGGAAAAGTCAAGAATTCAAAATATGACGTGGAATCTGCAGGCTTTTTCTTGTCAATCAATCGATCAGTCCAAAGTCAGTAATGGACCAGGAAAGATCAACACTTGTCACAGATGGATTTTCCACTGATGAAGTCATGTTTCTACCGACATGATTAAAATCAAAATTTGAACCATATCCGACCAATCAATCAAAAATCGAGATGGTCAGTCTCCTTTCTCTGAAAAATGAAACCAATCTTTGAGCAATAAAAAAAAAAAAAAAAAAAAAAAAAAAAAAAAAAAACTGAACACTAGGACGATCAATAAAATACTACTTGACGATACCAAATTAAGCAGCAACTCAACTACCTTGAAGATAAACTTAAAGCTGAAGTGTTAATCACTTAATCTGAAGTATGGAGTCTGAAGTCTCTCCAGTACTACTCAAGCTGCGCTCTAAAAAGAATCGCATCAAAAGAAAACAAAGAACAAAGAAGGCACTAATTTCATGCCTTTTTTCACTAAATATTGATACTTGTTCACTGTTTTTCTTTTCTCAGGAAAAAGAAAACGAAAAGAAAAAAATATGGAAGATTAAATGAAAGTAAAAATAACAGGTACAGGTCGCAGAACTGAACAAGATTACTTGGATCCAACCCAAAATTAAAGCTGCATCGCAAGCCCGAGCCAGTAAAACAGAGGAACAACAAGAAAGTAGCAGGAAGGGAGGAGAGGTACCATCTCCTTGAGGTCTTCGCCGTGGAGGTCCTGGAGGATGTCGAGGAAGCGGTCGAGGAGGAGGGCGTCGTACTCGATGAGCTTGTCGTCCTCCGAGACCTTCCCCGGCACCAGCATCCGCAGCTGCGCGTCGATCGACGACAGCCGCTCCATCTTCGCCCCTAAGGCCGCCATGTCGGCCCCCAATGCTAAGCGCGCCGGCGGTGGATTCGGTTCAAGAACTGCAAGAACCAGACAGGGAGGAGAAGAGAGGACGCTGCTGTGATTGTAGAAGGACCGGATTCTGGCTGCCACTTTATAGACGGAGGAAGAGGGATTAGCAAAAGCATTTAGTAGGCAGGTCCAAGCGAATGTACGGGATGCACATTATTATTTTATTTTATTTTATATTATCGATCAATTAGCAGGGGTTTGTTTATTACCAAAGCCAAGAACAGGAGCAGCATATACTGATCGAGAGACATCTGTGCCGTGTGTCCACGTGTGCGGCCAGGATTTACTTTTTCCACGGGAGAACGGAGACACATGAACATGGGTGATGATCTGTTCGTGGTCCAACGTTGAAATGTGAATTATTGGTACGTGCACATTTGTTTGCAGTATGGAGACACATTTTTCAACTTTGCACATGCTTGTGTATTGCTCCTTTCGTTTTAAATCGTATTCTCTTAATTTTTTAGATTATCTTAGTTTTTATACTATGTGTAAAAAATTAAAATAACTTATAATTTGAAACAAACGAAGCATATAAATAGATTCAGGATGTGCAACTTCTTTGTTTGGAGTTTGAATTGTCTCGAGGAATTTTGAAGCAATACAAGACAATTGTGATACATATGCAAAAAGGCAGCCGCAGTTACATCAATGTAAAATGGAGCCCTTTCGATCGGACCAATCAGAACCATAGACGTGCTGTGCACTTAGATCGTGTAGTTGCACTTTGCTTTCTTTAGCTGGTTCGCGCCGTCGAGCAACGCCAAACTTTATGAAAAAAGGGTTTTCCCTTTTCCACGTAATAAATCAAAAGCTCACATGGTTTCACATTCTTGTTACTTTTTTTCTAGAGCATTTGTGGAGAACACGAGTAAAAGGTACATATCTTTATAGCTCTCATATCTAGCCACTTCAAATATATCTTTCTTCTTATTATATATTCTTAATTATGTTTTTTATAAAGAAATTAAAAGTTAAAAAACATAAGTACAAACCTAATATGGCGCTGATACATGCATGGATCCCTAACTTCCTAGCTATATAAAGCGATAGCGAGCCATTTGAATCTACTACATTTATAAAATGAATAAGATTTTAATGTATTCTTGATTAATGTGTCTAAAGTTTGATAATAAATATAGATAAAAAATTTTCTATGACACCAAATAAATATATATAAAATATGTCCACGAGCAGTGGCGGACCCAGGATTTAGCCATGACTAGGGCCAAATTCCAAGTAGCGGAAATTCAAAAACTACATCATAATCACTATATATGTGTCACATATAGGAAAAAAAATAGCTAATACCAAGTGAAGTTTTCAAATTGAAACGTCCTCCGACTATATGCTTAATAGTGTTATATAATAGTCACAAGAATATAGTAACCCGAATGTATCTTGTCGTGTCAGAAAGGATTGTAGCCTGCTTGTCCATCCGTCCATGATTGTTAACTGTGTTGCAGGGTGTGGACTTCTCTTTGTTAAAGATCAGAACAGATGTACCGTACGTAGCAGAACCAACTAGGAGCGGCGACGTGAGTCCGTGAGCATCCTGGCTAGGCGAGAATAGGACAAGACGATGAGAGAGCTGGTGCCTGGGCTGGTTTGTTTGGAAGCTGCTATAGTGAACTCTGACAAACTAATAATAACTATGCATTAATGAGCTGTATTTTTCTAAAGTAATACTGAGCTGTATTTAGAGTACCTGAATCAGGACTAGGGCCTTGGCCCTAGTGGCCCTAGGCCTGGGTCCGCCAATGTCCACGAAATCCAATAAAACTTATTTGATGTTGTAATATTTATATTTTTAAAATTTGTAGTTAGTCAAATTCAAAATAATTTAACTTATTGTACTATAATTGTTTTCTTTTGTGAATGGAGGGAGGAGAGAGTCATTCATGTTTTAGGTTATTCGTTTTTGAGGGCCTAAATCTTTGTAAAATCTCTTTGTCTTCTCCCACCATCTAGTTCTTGGGTTTGCACATTGCCCCATACTTGATTTACCAGTGACACAATACCCACAAAGTTTGTGGAAGATGATGATATTTGTCGTGCTTATTTTGGTCTCCTTTGTATAATGCTACTATACTCACTACACCCTTAAATACAAGACATCAAAAGCATTCAAAATTAGTTCCAAATGACAAGAGATTCTGGGTGCATTAACAGCCCTACTCCGTAGTTTCGATGGGAGGAAAAGAATAAATTCATACTCCCTTAGGGATTATTAGTTGCCCTAAGTCAAACCATCATAAATTCAATCAAATTTGAAAACAAAAGTACTAATATCTATCACTTCTAAGAGGTCATTTCATAATGTATCTAATGAAGCTCATTTTGTGTCATAAATATTGTTGCTGTTTTTGGTAGACTTGATCAAAATTAACTTAGGACAACTATAAATACATATATTTCAAGACAGAGGAGTACACATAAACTAAGTTAGAGGCAAAATCAAGCTGGAAACTTGGTACATGGAGACAAAATTCCTTTCTCGACGATGAACTTACCTATGAACAGTATTTTTGTCCTGTGCAAGGAAACAAATTGCCACCTGCATCAATCTTCTTCATGTATATGTCCGGCTTGCACCAATTTTGTAACCACCTGTCAACGTCTCCAGTATTTAACTTTTAGACCAACTATTGAAGTAAGCACACGTAAGGGATTATTAGTTGTCCTAAGTCAAACCACCATAAATTTGATCAAATTTGTAAAATACTAACATCTATCACTTCTAATGAAGCTCATTTCGTGTCGTAAATATTATTGCTCTTTTTTGCAGACTTGATCAAAATTAACTCATGACAACTGTAGATACATGTATTTCAAGACAGAGGGAGTATAAATAAACTATAGTAGGGGCAAAATCAAGCTAGAAACTTGGTACATGGAGACATAATTCCTTTCTCGACGACAAACTTATGAACAATATTTTTGTCCCGTGCAAGGAAACAAATTGCCACCAATTTTCTAGCCCCTGTCAACGTCTCCAATATATAACTTTTAGACCAAATTATTGAACTAAGCTATTACGTACTACAAAAGAGTCGCCTATATACGTCATCAGTAAACATGACCACACATGTGACAACCAATACCATGCGTGCCTGCATACCATTTCCATCCTCTCAATTTTTCTTGGGACTCCTTGTGTGGCGTCCCAGTCGTCCTTGCATAGTAGCTTGGCTGTACAAGTAAGAAATGAAGGTGAACAAACATAAAACCAAGGTGAACACAATACTCTAAGACAATGAGAGAATGGACAAAATAAGTGATTAAAATTTCTCTATTTATTAGTTATAATTAGTTACATATATTTTGTCATTCTTTTATGAACTTAATATAAAATCAATTATTTGATCAGCTGGTAGCGTAATGCATCACACCTTAATTAATCTACCAGAAATAGAATAATTCCCGTTTAGTTAAACAGAACTCTTCAAATTATCAACAGGTCGATGGAGACAATATGAGAGAAAAATACAGTTCACACCCAACTCCAGCTACAGAAAAATAATAAGCATTTTATCACCATCATCAGTTTAATTATTAGCACTAGTAGTTTGACTTAGGTTTAATGCTTTCCATTCCATGATGTGATAAGCTGATACGAGCATAGCAGCCTATATAACCAGCAGCCAAAAGAAGAAGAAAACTTCACCATTTCTCTGGGAAGTCCACATCAATCCAGCGATAGCAGCTGCGACCGTTGACACTTAGCTAGTAGTGCTTGCATAGCAAGAAAGCGTACAGCAGGCCGGCATTAATTTTATATTATTATTGATCTCCTAATTTCCTATCAATCGATGTTTCCAAAATATTCGGATGCTCTCGCTTATACTTGGTCGCTTATGCTTTGAATTAGGTGCAATGCAAGAAACAAACCAAGTTGCATTGTGATGGTATGCAGGCTGCTGCAAAGAATTCGTCCTTGATATGTCACCAGGCGATTTTTTAATATGTTTAAAAATTCTTCTCCTTTCTTTTTCACCTCTCCAAACCAGAGTTCTGCATGACAGATATCTATATACACCTTTTGAGCCACCTTGCTTCTTCAACCTTCGATGGAGCTCTCATTTTCCTCCGAGGTTTTGCCGTCCTTGACGAAGCTTAAATTGAATTTTTAAAAAAACAAAGGGTTAAAAAAATCACAAATCAAACACTGACCGACCCCCCCCCACACACACACACCCCACCACCACCACCACAACACACACAAGAATACCACAACGTCGATGTTCTACCACCGATAGCCTGCCACGGGAGTACTCAAGACAGTTGTTTTGGGCTTCGGCGAATTCAGGAACTCGGCGGTGAACGCAATAAGACAAACGATTTATACTGGTTCGGGCCCTCGTGATCGAGTAAAAACCTTTGCCTCCAGTCGTGTTAACCTTTTGCGTTGGATTGATCTCTGTGTATGTATGTTGTTTACAAGGGGTATCCTCAGCTGCCCTTTATAGTCCAGGCGAGCCGTAAGGGTTCTTCTAGTAGTATTTAGATATAGAGGTGTCCAAAAGCTTTGTTTAGAAGGTATTTTCCATGTGAATTCTGGCTAGATTGTCCTAGTTCTTCTCGGTCCGTATGTAGCTTGGCTTCGTGCTCCTGCTAGTCGGGTAGTGGGCCTAGGACGTGTCCCACAACTTGAAGTAGCGTTGGTGGGGTATAATTTTTGTATGCCCTACAAACTACACAATTGGCTAGATTTTCTCGTGGTCTAGATATTTTCAAGAAGTTTATGTGTTTAATTTGGTCTGAGTTCATGGTGTAAATGATCAAATTTACAGATTGATTCGCACATCCGAAGTATCCCCAATTCAAGAATAGACACATGGCCTGGTGCCCTGGTTTAAAAAGAGCCTTCCCTTGATCCAAGGCATCTTACGATCCTAAACTAACGCATTATTGGTGCTAGAATAATATAATAGGAATCTGTGCCTTCTTATAGTATAGCACTAGCTATAAGAACCAAATAATTTTCGCATAAAGTTGATCAGTAAGACGTTCATGATAAGATAAGTTGATAAGAACATAATCAAATGGCCAAGCATACATGCAGTGTGTGATATATCCCTTGGAATAAAGTACAATTAGTGTGAAAGAGAAATTAAAGGCAAATGTTCTTCTTTTAATTTCTTGAGCATAAACAAAGATGTGCATCGACCTTGCAACTTGTACCATGCCAAGCCTACATGCTGAACAAAGATGGACCAGAAATATTTAAAGATTTTCTTTAGAATAAAGAATAGTGGAGTTTATAATTTTACTTAGCTTATTACTTGAGATGATTGTAGCAAAAGCTTTTAATAACTAGTCCATTCGCCCCACCTTAACCGTCATTCTTGCTTCCAAATAGTCAACATATTCAACTTTGACCATATACATAGAAGAAAATACTAATATTTATGTATCATTAGATAGATCATTGAATCAATTTTCATAAATCTTATTTCAAAATACTAATGTTGCTAATATTTTCTACAAACCTAGTTAGACTTAAGAAAGTTTGACCATCACGCTTCCCATAGCGACATTTAAATAGGGACTAAGGAAGTAGGGTTTAAATTCAAATGTATGGGGCAATATTCAATTCCATTAGTGTAGTGAATTGGGTCATGTTAGAATCATATTCTGCAATACTTTAATTTTTTTTATTAAATCTACAAAATATTTAATAATAGCCGTGTTCGGAAAGGATATTGAAAGCATAATTTTGCCCCCTTGCTTTATTTTCTTCCTAGACAGCTAACTTGAAAAGGTCACGATGCATTTTCTTCCCCAAGATATGCACAAGTCTTTCAGATATTGTCGTTTTCTTTGAACATATCAATATTGAGAAAGTGTACCACTACTCTTGCCAAATCTTTCAACCAAAAATGTCGGCAAAACTTTTGCCGTTTCCAAGCCACAATATTTTCCATGCTTTTTACTACCTATCACATGACTTCTTATCGTATAAAGTGTGTGATAGCTTATGTAGAAGTAGAACAAACAGAAAATAAGAACTATGAAAATTGTCAAAGAGTGCAGTTATATAATAATAAATAAATAAATAAATAAATGAGTAAAGTCATGGCCGGTCCTCAAACTTGTCGGGGTGTGTCATCCCGGTCCCAAAGTTAGAAAGTGTGTCATTCCGGTTCTTATACTCTATTTGGATTTCATATTGGTCCAAACAGGTTCAGGTCCACATGTCAGTTTCATCTCTCATCTCTCACCTGTCTCCTAGCATGGGGTCAGCTCGTCGGCGGCAACGGCTGCTCGCCCGTGAACCTATGCAGCAGCGGCGTTTGTGCAATTGTGCTCACCCATGCGCCTGTGCTTGGCCTGTGCTTGGCAGCTACTTGCATGCGCCCGCTATGTGGTGTCAGATCTGCATGCCTGTGCTAGTCATCGTCGAGTTGCTGGCCTGCAGCAACATGAGACGGCGTACGAGTGTGTACGTGCTTGTGCTAGCAATTGCTTGCTGTAGCACGAGGCGGCGTACGGACGCATCGTCAAGCACCTGCTGCAGCTGGACCTGGAGCACGATGCCATCGTCACTCCGCCTTACGGGTGGCACGGCATGGCTGGACGTGCCATCGCGGCTCCGCGACGCGTATCCGTGGGCAGCGACTCGGGGCCGCCGCCGACGATGGCTACGACAGCAGCGCGCCAGGGAGCCACTCGCACGCCTGCCCTTCAGTGCACGGAGGCGGTGGCTCGCCCGCTCCCCTGCGCGGCAGTGGCTCAAATGCCTGCCTGTGCACGGCGGCAGCGGCTCGCCCGTGCTCCTTTGCGACTGCAGTCACGTAGATGAGAAAGATGAATACTTTTTAAAATAGCCCCTTATGAAGTTTGTAAATAATTGTGCATTTCATGTGTGTAGGCAATTTTGTTTATAGCCCTACTAATCTTTTCTTTTAAGCAAAGAAGTCCTATCTCTTCATGCGGGTAGGAATCCATACCCGTTTGGATGAATCGAGACCCAAACAAAGTTTGGGACCCGAATGACACACTTTCTAAGTTTGGGAGGGATGACACACTTTCACAACTTTAAGGACCGGTGCTGGACTTTACTCATTAAAATAAACACTGGAGCTGACACACCTATCACATGTTTTGTTTTGTTTACTTTGTTTTTTTTTGGACGGCAACTACAAATATTTTGTGTTCGTTGTAGGGAACCAAAATAAAGTAGTTGGTATGCGCATAATTAAAGCGATGATGGTTGTCTGGTATAGCATATTTAAAACACAAGAATATAAACTTCTCCGTATTAACATTCTAAAAGTAGCGAATCGTTTTGCTGTTTTTCCAAGCTAACCTTGAAAGTTGTTGCCGTCCATCCATGTGATCCAATAAGTGAGACTCTTGAGAGAATATCCAAAGCATCTCCGTTCATTACGGAGACTTCCAGTTTCTATAAGGCCAGTCTCAATGGGAGGTTTCACCTCCCAGTTTCCCAGACGTGACACTCATCGTGAAACAATATGAAATAGAGTCTCTCAATGGCAAGTTTCGTTGCATAGTTTCATAGACAATATTTTCGGTTATTTGTGGGCCCCACTGTTTGTTCCCCTATTGTATTCTTGGCAACACTGCGACGCGATGCTCAGTCCGCTACGAACGCGGCGGCGCGCGGGGCCTCGCTGCGGAAGTCCGTCGCGGTGAACTCGGCGTCCGGGAGCACGATGGCTAATAGGCGGCCAACGGAGCCCGCGACGGAGTTCACGGTGATGCTGCTGTAGTTGATGGACTACACAACGGAGCCCGCCGCCTTGCCATCTTTATTTTCTCTCGCGACGCCGACGCACGTCGATACGCGCGGCCTCGTGGCGGATGTTTGCCGACGAACGACGCCGAGCAGGCAGCCGTTGGGGAGGTCCGTTGCCTTCCCTTCCCACTGCCGCACGCTGGATTTTAGCCTGGGCTCGCGCGTCACTTGAATTGGAAATCCAGCACTCTCAAGCTCTCCATCTTTCGCTCACTCTGTTCATCGCTTCCATGCATGGAGAGCAGCCGCCGCCACCCAAAATTCGCAACTTCCACTGCACCATACCCAAATTAGTCGCAATCGTAGCTTCACCTTGAGCCTCGCTACATCCCAGGCATGCTCTCTCTGTTCGGCACGCAGTCGTGGACGATGCGGCGCGCACGGCGAAGTCATGGAAGCGGCGGCGCGGACGGCATCGTGGCGCGGCAACGGGGCCTGCGCTCGCGCTTGCGGCCAACCGGCAGAGTTCCCACATGTCCCTATCATCTTTTCTTCCCCGCATCCTTCTCGTCATGCCTGGAGGCGGAGCACGGTGGCTCCGGCATGGACGCAGCTCGCGCCCGCGCACGGCGGAGCCCTGCCGGACGGGCGGAGCCTCGCGCTCGCAGCGCCGCGGCAGCACGGAGGAGCGGCGGCGCGCGGCAGAGATCGCGCCCTCGCGGCGCTCGTGGCCTGACGGAGGAGCGGCAGTGGGCGGGCTCGCGGCGGACGCGGCTCGCGACGGAGCTCTCACGCGGCAAGGCGAGGCGGAAGCGGAGCCTGCGCGCGGCCCGCGGCTCGCGCTTGGCCCGACGGCGAGGCGGAGGCGGAGCCCGCACGCGGCCCATGCGCGGTGGGGCGGCGCGCGGCCCATGGGCGGCCGCGGTCGCGCGGAGGAGCAGGTGCTCGCGGTCGCAGCGCGGCGAGCGGACGGCGGGCGGACCGCGCGGTCGCGACGCGGCGCGGATGGCGGGCGGACTTCGCGGGCGCTGCGCGGACGGCGGGGGAGGAGGGGGCGCGGCGGACCTCGCTGCGCGGCACGAGGACGGCGGATGGCGGCCGGACGTTGCGGCGCTGCGCGGACTGGCGGAGGTCGCACCCGCGCGTCGCCTTTGGAGCGGCGGCGGCCGTCGATTCCTTCCTGGCCTGGGAGTCCACCGCCGCCGGGGTCGCGCTGCCTCTGCTCTCCGCGACGGCGTCGATTGCCTCCGCTCGCCCCTGTTCGCGACGACGGAGGAGCGCACGCCCCCACGGCGCGGCGGCGGAGCTTGCGGGGTGCACGCGACGGCCCTCCGGCGGCGCTCGCGCGACCACTCCCGCGACGGAGACGCAGGAATCGCGGCGGACGAAGCTTCCCCTCCAGCGACGCCATCGATGAAACGCCTCAACGCGGGTTTCATCCCGTTTCAGCCGCGTTGGAAACGTCGCCAGGGTCGTTTCACCACGGTGAAACAATCTTCTTCTCTCTCCTCTCTGTTTAAATGCAAAAAAGTGTATATTCTTTGATGTGACTTTCAATTAATGCATGACACCTCCGTGAAACCCCCACTGAGACTGGCCTAATGTTGCTTCCTTGGAAGATGCCGATACGTGAGCAGACAGATCTGACTTGTCGATCGAAGATGCCAAAAGTAGTCACATCCATGACACCTTGCCAAACTCAAATAATTGAGATGAAAAGTTGTTGCTTCGCATGCATGACTTATCATATCAAGAGATAAGTTATACACTGAGCTACTTGGTCAAACGAGGCAACCAATATGATAGAAAACTCTTCCTTCCTTCTTGTTATTTAGATCCAACCCGATGGACTAGAACTAGTTGTTAGCCATGGTTACAAAATATTCAGCTAAAGATTAATTGTTAGTTCATACATGTTTAAACTTCATCTTTGAACTATTGTTAGGTTCTATAGACTAGAACTGATTGTTAGCTCATGAATCATGATAGTTGATTTTATGGACCAATACGTGAGCCGACAACTACTTAGAGTTTTAACTAAACTTTAACTTTAGCCCACCCACTAGGTCGGGGCGGGAGCTCCATGTCCGAGGGAGGGCAGTGGAAGAAGGCGATCACCACATGTGCGCTATGGTTTCGTCGGAGCTCAACAACAGCCACCGCGTCCATAGAGCTCTCGCAAAACATTACTGTGTCACAATGAGACGGTGGGTAGCGGTGGAGGCGAGGGTTGCTGGAGAGGAGAACACACTAGTGAGGAGGAAGGAGGAGAAGAGGAGGCATGAGGTTGAAACCCCCTACCAAACTCTAGGATAGCACTGAGTGGTCCCTTACTAAACTCTCCCGATTTCCACTGTTATAACCGGACATTCCTTAACACGAAGATAATATACTACTAGACATAGGGCTTAGAGTGGCCCAAGCAGGATAAAATCGTCATGTTTCTTTCATGTTTTGAGTGTCTAAGCTACTAGAGACCCACACATTGACTTTCAACAGACAACCACGTTGCTGAAAGGTCACAATGGCTACAGGGGGGGTGAATAGCCTAATAAAATTTAGATAGCAAGGCGGCAAATGTGCTAAGCTAAAACTTCGACTATGCTATGCAAGCCATCCTACACAATGCAAGGCTACTCAATTCAATTGCACAACAACCACGGTGATTAAGCTACACAATGACGGTTCACCGGCAACCGAACAAGCAATTCTAACCCACGCGATTTAAGCTACACAAGAAGTGGTTCGCGGCCAACCACACAAGCAATTCTACTTTGCGGGAATGTAAAGAGGGGATGAAGGTTTATACCGCCGCGTAGAGATGAAGATGGCCAATCACCGCGTAGAAACCAATCACCTACACAAGCTCAAGCACAAGAACAATGGAGGTCGAAGCCTCAGCAATCACAAATCAACACAATGATTTTTTACCGAGGTTCACTTGCTTCCCTAAGCAAGCTAGTCCTCGTTGTGGCGATGCACTTGCTTGGTGAGTTGCCCGCTCAATTGGCTCGATGCCAAAGACCCCGATGGGGAGCCGCAATCTCCACACAAGACAAGGATCCACAAGCCACGAGCAATCCACTAGAGTATCCTTTCGTGAACTCCTGCAGGGAAGGATCAAGAACCCCTCACAAGAACCCGGTGTGGCCTCGAACAATCACCAAGTCGAGCTCACCACCACCCGCTGCTCCAAATCGTCTACGGTGACAGGAATCACCGAAGAGTAACAAGAATCCACAGCCCACTCGATGAACAAGTGCCTCTAGATGCAACTCTCAATGCAACACACTTGAATCCTCACTCAAATCTCACAAGAGATGCTCAAGAATCAAAGAGATGAGTGGGAGAGGGAGTCTCTTGCTCACAAATGCTTAGGAGTGAATGAAATGGCCAAGAGAGCCTCCCCAAACCGACCACTCATGTATTTATAGGCGGGGTCAAAAATGAGCCGTTACCCCCTCGGGCCGCCCAAATACCTGCGCCGGACGCGTCCGCTCCAGGGCGTCGGACGCGTCCGGCGCTTTCTCCCGTTAGCCGCGCCACCCGATCGTTGGCCGGTTTGAAAGGTGCCACGTCAGCGTCCAACGGTGGCCATAGCCGTGCGTCCGGCGGTCCTCTCTGGACGCGTCCGGCGGTTGCGCGATGCCAACACCCTCTCTGTGTTGCGTCCGGCGACCGTCGGACGCCCGGACTCCACGTCTGGCACCGTTGCGCAGCCAAGCCAACTGCCCGACCACCAAGTGCACACGCCGCACCGCGTCCGACGCCCGCCAGCCTGTGTCCGGCGCCCGCGTCCGCTACCTCGCCAGCCTGAGGAGGTCTCTGTGTTGCGTCCGGCGCGTATCAAACGCGTCCGGCGCCACACCCTCCAGCGTCCGGCGCCTTCGCAGAGCCGCCGACTTGTCGTTTCTTCGCGTCGACCTTGTTCCAAGTCCATCCACTTGCCTTGGTTACCAACTCCACCATGTGTAGACCTCGTCTCAAGCACCTGAGTTAGTGTATCACCTCAGGAACACGTCGGCAAATGTTAGCTCTCTAGTTAGTCTCTCATGCATCATGCAAAGTCGCAACTAGAGGCACTTAGGACCATGAATGAACCGAGGAAACCCCTCTTGATAGTCAGTTATCGATCCTAAACGTGATCACACTCGCTAAGTGTCTTGATCACCAAACCGAAAAGCCCTATCAAGTATATCTTCGCCTTGATCTTCACGGGCGTTTCCATCCATCACCGGAGCTCGATCATCTCACATGTCCACCATGTC
Organism: Themeda triandra; assembly: GCA_018135685.1. Taxonomy (NCBI): domain Eukaryota; kingdom Viridiplantae; phylum Streptophyta; class Magnoliopsida; order Poales; family Poaceae; genus Themeda; species Themeda triandra. The sequence goes on from JAENPR010001775.1 coordinate 21,066, forward strand.
CATCACCATGATCGCTATGCTCCATCATCCACCGTCACGTTGCTATGTGTCTAACCACACTTAGAGCAAAGCATTAGCAACGTTTGAGTGTCATTAATTACCAAAACCAAACCGGAGCTTTCAGTTGTTCGTCATGGTTACAACCTTGTGATAGCTGGCATGCTAGATAGGAGAACACGTCATGTGTGATCATAGCTAGCTCTACAGTAGCTAGAGCCACCCGCCTCGTAGCCGGAGCAAGCAACATAACCCAAGATCATCGTCACAGTCGGCGCCATCGCCCGGCCAAATCCTCAACTTTGGGAGTTTAGCATACATCACCGGCTACAACGGCGAGCTTCACCCCCTCAAGGAGATCACATCAGAGGACAAGAAGTCCTCGAGGTCGCACCCTACATTGGGCCTCCCAAGAGCCTACCTAGAGGTCCTTATTAAGCAGATTTGGTTTGGGACAAAACCCGAGACTTAGAGCATCTCCAATAGTTTGCTAAAAATAACTTGTCAAATCTTGTGATTTAGCAACTTGCTAAATGTTATGCCAAGTAAAAAATAGATGTATCTCCAATAGTTTTGTAAACCTACTTGCTAAACTTAAAAAAAAGTAAGCCCGCCCCAGCCCAATGTGCGCCTCCCGACGGGCCTCCTCTCGCACCGCGACGTCGTCCCTCATCATCTCGATACGTGAAAGCAATGTCGCGGCCTCTCGTATGTTCGTGATCGATAGCCGCCGCCTCTCGTACGTTGTTGATCGATAGCCACCGCCTCTTGTATGTTCGTGATAGCCTAAACCCTAAACCCTAAACATATATACGTCGAGATTAGGCCATTTTCTTCGTGCGCGCACGCCAGGAAAGAATCTCGGGAATAGACTTTGAGCGCGGGAGGGAAGGAGATCGCGCGGGAGAGGAGTCGGCAACAGAGAATTTTCGTGATGCCAAGGCTTTGGCAACGATCGCGCGGGAGAGGAGTCGGCGACGGAGAATTTTTGTGATGGCAAGGCTTTGGCAACTTGTCAAATATGACAGTGTGAGGCCGGAGGATAGCAAGTTGCCAGGAATAGCAAGTTGATTTACCAAACTGTTGGAGAGTGTATTTTGTGGTTTTGTCAAATAAATAAGGATAGCAAGTTGATTTAGCAAACTATTGGAGATGCTCTTAGAGTGCCACCAGATGTTCTATATGTCTTTCTAAAAAACAGATGTTCTATATGCTGGCGAGCGTCCACCACCAAATCGCTGTTGGAAAGGAGTTGCTGCCAGCTCACTACTTCTGGTACTTCCTTTGGTGACGTTATAAATAAGATTGTGCATGGATATCAATATTGTAGCTAAAACATATATTGGGAAAAGATAAAGGTCTATTAAGAAAAGTGAAAGGTGCACTAGGAAGCGAGAAAGTTAAGTATTCGGGACAAAATAAATTTTGACTGGTGTAACATCAACTATTTGGTGATGGAGGGATTATGTGTACTTCTATACAACTATTGCATTCCATATGGTGTTCCATAGTCTCAAGCCACAAAATGAAATCTAATTGATGTTATGCATACACAAACATGGTGTATCTCTCGAGCTCGAGCTATAACGATGCCGCAGTGTTCTCACCTCATGCCTCCTCTTCTCCTCCTTCCTCCTCACTAGTGTCTTCTCCATCTCCGGTGGCTATTGCCCTCCTCAGTTGCCTGGGCTGCCTCTTTTTGTGTTGTTTGATGGGGTAAAAAAAATGAAGACCTACTCTCTTGTTACATGAGCCACGACTAGGGCCATGACTTAGCCTGCCCTAGTGTTGGGTCTGCCCTGATCTTGTTCAGGGGTAGTGCACACGGTGATGAGAGTTTGTAGTTTGCTAGTGTGAGAGAAATTTTAAGATATTGTTTATATCCTTTCTAATTTATAGAATAGAGATTAAGTGAAAAATATCAAAAATATCATTAAATACTCTCTTTTCCATATGCGATGAATGACACATTGTTGTTATCATGACATAAAAACTTAACATACATTCAATTTCAAATGCTAGCGATATATCACGCATTCGAAAATACTAAATCCATCCCCTCCAAAAAAACAGATCCTTTAAATTCAAATTCAAATTCAAATTGCCCATTTCAAAACGCGTCCTCAGTTCTGCCGTGATCCAGTCCAGGGGCAAAACTGGCAAACCGCACAATTGAGGTGGGGCCAGGGTTTGCCGACTTGCCGTTCGATCTTCGGACGGTGATCCCTCCCTCCCTCTCCGACCGCCGCCAGCCCGCCACCATTTGCTGCGCCTCACCGCCGGCGACCTCACCGGCGGCGACGCCGCGCAACAACCCAGCCGTCCTCACCTCCAAGTCTCCATCCGCCAGTGGCGCCGCCCCCCGATTCCGCCAGTGGCATTGAACTGGCGCGGAGTGGAGATCCGTCCGCCCATGACCATTGACCCACCCAGCAGGCCCTGGATCGATCCGACATTCTCTTGGTAATTGCCCCGCGCTTGCTCGGAGGAACGCCGCAGGGCGCGCGCGAGAAATGCAGAGGGATACCGGCGCCGGCGACCGGACGCCGGGCACCCCGAGCCCGACGCACGGCGGCCGCCTCAGGCACCGGAAGCGCTCCAACGAGGTGATCTGTTCTATCCGTATCATTGCCTCTCTGATTCTTGGTGTAGAGGTGTATGTATGACTCATCTTGCAATCTTTGCACATCGTTGTTGTTGTTCTATTGTTTACAGGTTCTCAGCGATGTGAACACGGCTAATGGCGCCAACCTGCTCTTGAACGATCAGAACAAGTACAAGTCGATGCTGGTCCGGACCTACTCCTCGCTGTGGATGATGGGCGGGGTCGTGTTCTTGATATACATGGGGCATCTCTACATCTGGGCCATGGTGGTGCTCGTCCAAATCTTCATGGCCAAGGAGCTCTTCAACCTCCTCCGGAAGGCCAATGAGGACCGGCAGCTCCCGGGGTTCAGGATGCTCAACTGGTGAGACGGTGCTAGGATATATGGCTGAGTGGTTAATGCGTTGGGGACCTGGCGTTTACATTTTAATCTTGTGATGTGACAGGCATTTTTTCTTTACCGCGATGCTGTTTACCTATGGCCGCTTCCTTAGCCGCCAGCTTGTTAACACGGTGACTTCAGATAAGTTGTTGTACAAGCTGGTGAGCATGCTCATCAAGTACCAGATGTTTATTTGCTACTTTCTCTACATAGCAGGTAATGATGACCATTTTATTTTATTTTTCTCCAAACAATGTTCATGAAAAAGTACAACCTTACAACATATAAGGGACTTCAATATTTTATTACTAGTTCTTTGGTTTGATAGGCAGGCATTGGACCCGAGTGAGTTCAGGCTGTCAACGAGATTTGTTCCATGCTCCCTTTTGGTAGATGTGTTTAGAACTGTAGCATGGAAAAGTAGTGCCATCAATTCAGGATGCTTTAGTTGATTTTGTTTATTGAGTAAAGGTGGTTTTATTATGTTTATTGAATGATGGTGGTTGGGAAGGTTGTGTATGATGTGACGGTACAATGCAATATAATCCTCGATGTTGGTCTCATTAAGTTTGGGTTCTTAAGCACTTTAAGCTTTTATAGCACATAAAGGCTGCTTACAAATAAATGATGCAAATGCATTCTCATAAAGTATGAAAATTGCTTGCTTGTTGCCACCATACTAATCTATTCATTATCCAGGTTTTGTTTGGTTTATTATCACACTGAAGAAAAAGGCATACAAGTACCAGTTCAGTCAATATGCATGGACTCACATGATCCTTCTCATGGTATTTGCCCAGTCATCTTTCACTGTGGCAAACATTTTCGATGGAATATTCTGGTAAGTTTCTACTTTATAGCATGCTTTAATGTTTTGATCTGATAGTATAATATGGATTCCAGTGCTATGCTTGATTGATATAGATATGGATACCAGCTTAGGAGCCTGAAATGTTCAGTCATAAATACATGAAATTTTGGGCAATTAAAACAATGTATGCCATGTATCCATTACTGGAGGGAATACTCATTCCTATTTTATGCTTGTGCCAGTAATTTTTCTCATTACATTTTGTTGATCACTTAAACTTGAGATTAGCTGTGAAGTTACTAGTTTAAAGAGTAATCAACTAATCATTCTTTCAAGAAGTACGAAGAGTTCATGAACCAAGCAGTAGCTGAATGATTACGGTGATGTTAATAACTATGTATGGATCCAAAACAATATTATTCTGTTTACACAACTTTTTATTCTTGTGATCTCTCAAGTGTCAATGGAAGGCAGCATCAACATATCTTGTGTAAAGAAGAGCGAAGAAAACATTTTATCGGCTTTAGTACCGATCTGTTTTTAAAATCTTCATACCTATTATTTTTTTTTTTTTGCTTTACCCCATTTATCTTCATTTAGTTTTGCATAGCATGTTGAGATTGTGCACTTGCCAAACTACATGATCGGTATTGATAAAGCTTGGATAGCTAAACTATGCCTGAATGTTGGGTGGGGGATGGGGATGCATTTCCCTGGGGGTTGTTACTATTTGTTTGAAATCTGATTCAGGTCCAGCATTCAACTGGGCCCTATGTGATTAGTTGTAAGTCTGACATAAAGATGATGCTTTTGTAGGTTTCTCCTCCCAGCTTCGTTAATTGCTATCAATGATGTTGCTGCATATTTCTTCGGATTCTTCTTTGGGAAAACACCGCTGATCAAGCTCTCTCCAAAGAAAACATGGGAAGGATTTATAGGTGCATCAGTGACAACATTGCTTTCTGCATTTGTGGTCAGTAAATACATACTGGTCTTCTAAAATTGTCTGTTTAGTGTTTACTATTGCTAACCAGTAACCAATGTCCATGTAACCAAAATATGTGGTGCATAAATATCTTTGTTCAATGGTTTTTTGGTTGCCTTCTTTCTGCAAATGTTAGAGATGCCTGCTTATCTGAATATGAACACTTGTAAAGTGTAAAATTTTCAATATCCGCATGTCCTGTCGTAACAGTTTATTTTGTATCACCGATGGGCTGGAAAATGGTAGGGAGTTGTTTGGTTGTGCCCCAGCCTGCTGCACTGCAATTGGGCATACTTTCTATGAAATTAGTTATTAGTCGAAAAAAAAAATGTATGCTTGAGGGTGAACAGAAAGTTCCAAACCTTGTGTCTTTGAAAAACAACTATCTATCCTCTTATCAAATGAATGAATCTGTGATGATTTCATTGTATTGTGTTTATAACACTTCGACTGGTGAGCGAGATTGTGCATTTAAACGTTTTATTTTGTATATTTGCTAATACTTTTTTTAAATAATTGGGTCTAGCACTATTAATTTAGTTTCCCTGTTTTGGCAGCTTGCTAATTTCATGGGCCATTTCCAGTGGTTGACATGCCCAAGAAAGGTATAGTTCCTCTTGGATGATTTTTTCACCTACAGTTGCAAAATTGCTCAATCCCGTATTTCCCATTTTCTCTGTCATTGACATATGGGGCCCAGGTCCATATGTTATTGGCATATCAATGGTGTATTGAGCAATTGTAACAGTGTTAACCTTTGTCATAGTGTTAACCTTTGTCATAGAACAGCACCCATTTAAATGTGATCTAAATGTATTTCTACTGAGCTTACCTTATTTCATTACTGCCTATAGGATTTATCAACTGGATGGCTTCATTGTGACCCAGGTCCTATGTTTACACCAGAAAGTTACGATCTGCCAGGATGGATGCCACAATGGGTAAGCAAACAATTCAAGCCTAACTCAAATTCTCAATTGGAAACAATTACATTCCATCTGTTCTAGTTGTTGATCCAATTAGTTTATTGTTACTGTGCAGTTTCCATGGAGAGAAATTGCAGTTATGCCTGTTCAATGGCATGCCTTAGCTCTTGGCTTGTTTGCTTCAATAATAGCACCCTTTGGTGGTTTTTTTGCAAGTGGATTCAAGAGGGCATTCAAATTTAAGGTGCTTATTTTGTTTGGATTTATTTGTTGGAAATACATATCACCCTCAAAATCTCATTATGCTTATACATTCAGGATTTTGGGGACAGCATTCCTGGTCATGGTGGATTTACAGATAGGATGGACTGCCAAGTATGTGTTTTAACTTGTTTTGTTTCCAAAAGGTTACACATTTGTTGGTGGTGATTTTGAATGGGTTAAATCGATCTCTGAATGTACCTTCTAGTTTGCTTCTAGTGTATTCTTTGTAATATATTTAGTATGAATTGGTGATTAAAAAAAGAAAAGAATGTGTCTTTATGCATGATCATAAATAGTTTTTTTTATGGAGAATCAGGCTTTGTTGCCAGTTCTAGACCTTAGGAAAAGTATGTAGTTATGCTCATCCTCTCTGCATGCAGCTCAGACTTCAAAATGTGTATGCCTCGCAATGTGAAATCTGGTAGTTTACAGTAGCGTTTCTTTTTCTTTTTTTCTCTCTTTCTTTCTTTTCTTGCTGTGAAACTCCAATATGTCTTGCAGATGGTCATGGCTGTTTTTGCGTATATCTATTACCAATCATTTGTGATGGTACAGGACTTATCTGTTGAGACAATCCTAGAGCAGGTAATCTGGGTTTTGCCATACCTGTATTCTATCTAACTTTAGTTCCTTTGCTCCGTAAAGATATCTAGATGCTTAACAGCACTCTTCAATGCAGATACTACGGAATCTGACCTTTGAAGAGCAGCATGAGCTGTATGAACAGCTAGGCAAGTTACTTGTGAGAACAAACTGATGCTAACAGGGACCCTGTAAGCACCTAATGCAAAAGGATAATGTGCAGTGCTTTTGAGGCCTAGCTTTTGTTAATCTTCTTGTACAGCCCTAACAGGCTAACACCCCTAAGAACAAAACAAAGAACCACAACGCTGACAGGAATTGCTTTGCTGTATGATGTTTTGGAGGATACAGCTCCCGCGTTTTTAGAGATTTGTGTGACCTTTTTTTCATTTGCTTCAGGTGTTAGCTTGTTGCCGCATCAAAACTAGCTAACGCTGTTTTTTCATGTCAAAGGTTCTTGGTATTTGACAATGTGTAGGAGGTTTCCTCCTGTCAATGTCTTATTCGCCGATACTAGTAATATAATACGTCATGCATCCATGTTTTTGTTACTGTATCTAGTAGCAGCACTCCAAGCCAGAATGGCATATGGCATCGAGTTGCATCAGTGAACTGATGCTGGTAGTTGGTTCTATCTACGATTTGCCCTATCCTTAGGAAAGCTGGTCTTAGCTTCTATTCCTCATCACCTATCAAATATACATTGTTCTTATTAGTTGCCCCAAATACTCTGGTCGTAAGAACATGTCATTTGGAACAAAATTTGATCAAACATTTAAAGACAACATTCATAATGAGATTATTTAGTAAAGACATTAAAGATGTAAGTTGTATGTGTATGTATTGAAAAATATTCAGTCATAAATTTGAAGGAATACATGATTGTGTATACATATAAAGGTCAAATGTGCATCATGGACCGTGCAAAGTAAACGTGATGAGTATTTTTGACATGAGGCATGATAATGTATACGTATAAGCAAATTATGACATATACTTTATTTGTTTGTAAATATGCAATGTTTAGAAAGTGTGATGTCATCATGTCAACAAAGGTTCTAGCATAAACTTATATGTGGATGCATGCATATTGCAGATGTAAACTACAAACAGCAAGCAATGCTGAAATATAGAGAACTGACAGACCATTAGCTAAACATTTAGTAGAAAATAATTTCATGGTGCCACATAATTAAACTATATATAGTTCATGCTGTCAATTATATAGCTATGCTCCTCGACGCTGCTTCTTGTTCGATTGGGCAGCATCTTGAGTCTTGTCTTCAACACAGAGACAAACCTTGACTATCTTTGAATAAGGGGGCAACCGCGATTCCCATGTCATGAGCTCGAACATCTTCTTTGGAGGAGAAACTGAGCCTACTATTAAGTCACCAAAACTGATCCTAGGAAGTTGAGTTGCAGAAACATCACCTTCTACGTAAGGAGGCAAGATGCAAAATGGAGCTGGGTGATAGATCAATTTTGTGATGTCTATTGGACGATCTTTACAAATATTTCTTGGATGGTCACCAAACAACAACATATTTTTTTCTAAGGTCCATTTGTACCTTTTTAAGACATGGAACCAGAATTGAGTATTGAGATTCTTTCTCATTACATCAGCCAGAATGTTTCCAATGAGAAACGATCTTTGCATCAGTGTTGCCAACTCATTTCCTATGGATGATAACTGTGGGTTGTCCTCTGGGTTTGTGCTTCCAAATGCCAATACCTTGAAGAGATAGCTGTACTCCTCTTGCGACAACAGTTTCAGATGGATTGGCTTTACCGTAGCAAATCTTGCAATGCTTTCAAGCCTACTTATGACTATCACTTTGGTTCCTTCACCCATGCGTGACACACAAGAATAGAACTTCGTCCAATCATCATCATTCACATCTGATGTAAATTCGATCACGACCAAAGTCCTCACACATGGAAGCTTGTCATTTTCTATAGTGCTTATGCTGTCCCCAGAAATATGCAATATCGAAGAGAAATGCCTCCGAATCTTGTCTGTATTGCAGACATGTGAAACAAGAGTTCTTTTGCCAACCTTACGACCACCAATGATTGCAAGAATGGCTGGAGCACCCTGATTATTGAGATTTTTCTGCAGCAGTGTGTTGATAACTTGCTGCTTTTCCACATGGCGACCAAACATGAAGTTATCGATATGAAGATATGTGTCGTAGGGATTGCGGCACAGACGTTCACAGCCCCCTATCAATATCACAAACTCTTTCATTGTATCTACCATAGTTTCCAAGCTCCGCAAAGCACCGTCGACATCATCTGCACTAGAGCTCCTACTAGTAGTACTGTTACTCATACGAAAAGGCCTTGTAGAAACACCAATAATGGATCTACTCACCTTCTGTTCATCACTCTCCGTTATAGGCCTATACTTGAAGTTCTCCAGTACGTAGTACCCTCGATACATGCTCTCTGAAATAAGCTTGAGCTGCATCAACATACCAGAGTTTGTGACACATCGCCCATCGGCTTCATCGACCACCGTACGCACTCTCACAGGAGAAGCTGCAGCCTCTGCAACTTCTCCTCCATGCTTTGTCGATTTGTCAACTTGTCAAGCAGAAAGGAGATGGCACGGCTAATTAGCTCTTCAGTAGCAGCAGATGTAATCACCGCCTCCATATGTGTTGCAATCTGCTCTGTGCTTTGTGTGTGTGAGAGTCAGAAAGCTGAATGGTGGTTGCCTTAGTCGTTACTGAACTTCTGTGTTTGATATATCTACGTCCTAATCGTGGAAAGAATCCCTTGCGACCCCAGTGTGTGTCTGTTGCCGATTTTGATTAAGTCATCCTACGTGTGTGGCTATGGTTTCTTGTGGCTGTCGTCGTTCGTCCAGCCTGCCGTGCGTTGCACGCCGCGCTCCAGCTTCCGTCCACGGTCCACCTCGACCCAGCAGCTTCTGCCCTGTTTCCGGTCGCCGTTGTTGCCGATTGGCGGCGCGGCGTCGCTTTCTCATCCGTCTATCGCGCTTCGCGACGTGGCTGCGCGCCTGGTGAGCCCGTCCTCTGCTGCGCTGTAACTGTAACACCCAAGAATAAGAGCAAGTATAATGATTTCGCCGGCAGCCGGCTGGATGCACATGCCAGGTCACTTATAGCCGGAACTAAAGAATACACGTACAATAGGCTAGCTGCTTAGATCGGCTGAAAGAAATATTTTAGTATTGATTGTTTGTACGCCTAGCGAATCAGAATAGGAGAGAGGTAGACAAAGGCTGGCCGCTGCATGCTTTCATCTCGGTACCTGTATTTTAGGCCGACGAAGAACCAAGCGCCGGCTCATTCTCTCTCTCCTATTCTTTCTCTGCCAGATCATCTTTTTTTCCTGACGTGGACTCTATTTAGCCTAACGAGGTGTCCAAGGGTTTAGCTGACAAGTGGGTCATCCACCCATGGGACCCAGCTGAGCTGGAGTTCTAGGAGCATGATTGCATGAATGCAGAGGCCAGAAAAGAAGAATACATAGAAGAAATAGTTGTCTTCTTTCTTAGGAAGGGCGGTCTAGTCGTATCTAGGTGAGATTATCAGCTTGTCAAGATCCTCACGTCCCTCACCACCGGTGGAGCACGAGGTGTCACGATTAGTATTAGAGACAACGTATCCTTGGCGTTGGGCGCGCGACGGGCGACCGCAACTCCTCTGCGCGCTAGTTTTCTTTGGTGACTACGATTTTTCCGCGTCGGTGGCAGATGCAGCGGTCCGGCGCGGCGACTCCATCGACCTAGCGTGATAATCTTTTTTCAGCTCCGGGCTCCACTCAGCTCGGGCTCTGTTTTGTTCCGCAGCAGTGGACTCCTTATCAAGAGGGTGCTGCGGCGGCTTCGGCACATCCTGCTGCAACTCTTTCTATTTTCATCTTCCACACCATGATTTTAAGTAAACTTATATGAGAATTTTGAAAAGTCGTGGAATCTCAAATACTAAGCCAATAGCCTAATCCGATAAGTAGATTCTAGTTAATTTCTCTCAAATGAAAGTATCCAAACGGCCCGAAGAAAATTATGCCAATGAGAGTGATGGAGATAGTCACGTATAACTGACTGCCCTCGACTCCTTGCGAATTGAGGAAACATTAATTTTATATTGACTAGGTCATTTTATAGAAAATAAATAGTTATGGAGCGAAAGACACCGCATTAATTTTTGCAGTGCTGTTATTTCTTCTAAGACTGTCTGCACTGGTAAATTCAAAAAGGAACGGTACAGCTTTTGCGTTTACGCAAGTGCTGCACCGGTGACCGCAAAAGCCGAAATGCAGGACGCAAAACAGCCGCATTCCGGCATGCATGGGGAAGCAAAAACGCAAACGCAAAAGCCGGCGGCCCCACCACTCGCACACGCTGCTGTGCGCGCGAGACGAGCGTGGGAAAGAGAGGACGGAGGTGTCAGAGCAGCAGCGCAGGCCCCACTCTTTTCATTAGATAAAAAATATTTTAACTCATAAACCAAAACTCCAAATTAAATTCCGATTACACCATTAAATTTGTTTCAATAAATACTTCAAAACAAGATCTCTGCTTTGGATATATTTAGATAAAGTAATAAGTGAGCACATGATAGATAGAGGAGTGTTTATGGAGGTTGTATGAGTGTGGGAGAATGTGGTATAGGGAGATAATCTTGATAACTAGGGATGGATAGAGGAAAGAAATAAAGTTTAATGAGTGCGGATAGCCTAAGCTCTATACAGCTGGGTGCCAAATATCAAGCACTAAGCTCTATACAGCTGGGTGCCAAATATCAAGCACTCGGCAAAGAGATCCTTTGTGTCGTAGGGATTGCGGCACACACGTTCACAACCCCCTATCAGTATGACTGTATGACGAACTCTTTCATTGTATCTACCATAGTTTCCAAGCTCCGCAAAGCACCATCGAGATCATCAGCACTGGGGCTCCTACTAGTAATACTGTTATTCATACGAAAACGCTTTGTAGAAGCTCCAATAATGGACGACACAAGTGTACGGGCTCCACTCGACCTTCTGTTCATCACTCTCAGTATAGGCCTATAGTTGAAGCTCTCCAGCGCATAGTACCCTCGATACATGCATGCTCTCTGAAATCAGCATACCAGAGTTTGTGATACATCGCTTAATCGGCTTCATCGACAACTGTACGCACTCTCAGCAGGAGCTGCAGCTTCTGCAACTTCTCCTCCATGGATTCTCGATTTGTCAACTTGTCAAACAGAAAGGAGATGGCACGGCTAATTATATGTCTTCAGTAGCAGTAGATGTAATCGCCTCCATATGGTGCAGTCTGCTCGCTTGATATGGATCTCTCTTTGTGTGAGAGAGTTAGAAAACTGAATGGTGTTTGTCCTTTTTTTTTTAAAAAAAAAAAGCGAATGGTGTTTGCCTTAGTTGCTGTGTTTGATATATGTATATGATGCCCGTACCCGTCGGACCACATTTCTCAACAAAATATAACTAAGGATGCCCGTACCCGTCGGTCACTGGAAAATGCTCCCTATCAGAATTGCAAGAATGAAGAGAAAAATGGCATTCACACTGCATGTCGGCTGTCAACAATTCATAGCTTGTCTTTTTTAAAAAATAAAAAAATGTTTGTGAAACCATAAGTTAAGAGGAATGCTAAACAACACCCCTATGTTTTTTTTGAGTTATGAATTTTTATGTGTCTATGACTTTGGGGCCCACACCTCATTCCTCCCTCCCTCTCTTCCACTTCTCCATCCCACGGCAAGCTCATACCCGTGCGCTACGCCGGCCATGTCAGTCGGATTCAACGGAGACCCCACTAAACCCTTTCTACAAATTTTGGACATAGGTGAAGTAGAAGAACATAAAAGAGAGAAGAGAAGAAAAAAGGAAGAAGAGAGGAGGATGAGTACTCTTAGAGAGACTCTAAGAGACTAACCTTTTTTGAGAATAACTCTAAGAGACTAACTGTCTTTTGATATGCAACTTAATTTAGATTTTTTTTTAAAAAAAATAGACCTCCAAGACTCTCTATCCCATCATCTAAAAATAAGTTATTCCTCCTTTTTCGCTAGCTATGAAAAGCCAGCTAGCCCTTGTTCTTGCACGTTTCCTGCCTCCGGCTAGGTAGTCGTGGTTCGTTGATTAGTGGACCCAGTTGACTGAATAGTAATATTTAGCTAGGCTCTTAGATCAGTCTAGTTTTATAAGATGTTTCTATTTTAGAGAATAGCCAAATCATTTGGCTAGGCTCTTGGATCGATCCAATTTTTATAAGATGTTTCTATTTTAGAGAATAGCTAAATCATCAAATTTAGAATTTATTTTTGGCTAGTCTTTTGGAGTTGCTCTTACATTGCGTTGCTCACTACCGACTTATAGTTTAGAGCATCTCCAAGAGATTAGCCATTCGAGTCATACATTCCAAAACCGATCGATTTAGTTAAAAAAAACTGAGGGTCCAACAGTCTAAAATAGCACGCTGTCTATTCCACATATCTCGCTCACTATGGAAAGCAAGCCATGGGCGCTCCATCAACTCCCCTGTGATGTGACAGATTTTTGAATTTGGAGAGTCTAATTTAGATAATCTGTTGGGATAACTTGGTTTTTTACACTGAAATCCACTTTAGAAAATAGCAAAATCACTAAATTTAGATAGCCATTTTGACTAATCTCTTGGAGATGCTCTTACATTTTCATTACTAAATACCTTAACCGGAAAGACTAGAATTATGATCTAAATATTCACAAGATTATTAGAGCAGACAAAAGAAGGATAAACTTTTACAACCATAAGGTTTCCAAAAGATAGAGGATCATTGACAAGGTCCCTTATGGATTAAATGGAGATAATATTTCTTCAAGACAAATTTTGGATATCAAATTTGGAAACCCAAAAGTTCCTTAATACCCAAATAACTAGGTTTGGCTAACTAATTTGCAACTAGTTAAAAGAGTGCCAAATCTTATATTCTCAGATGTTTCATTTCGCGTATCAAAATACAGTACAAACATTCCCAGCTCCAATTCCCGCCACAACCTCCGATGCCTTCCTCAACACCGGACCCCACGCGCCGCCGCTCACCGCCGGCGATCACCGGCCTGCTGCCGCGTCTCCGCGCAGCCGCCGGGCCGACCACGCCGCGCCGCCTGCTCCTCCAGTCCATGGCAGTGGTCCTCACATCCGGGCTCTCCTCCTCCCACCCCACGCTCGCCTCCCGCCTCCTCAACTCCCTCCTCCCGCACGTCCCCGCCGGCCGCCTCCCGGCCCTCCTCCGCCTCCTCCCGCCCGACCACCTCACGCTCCTGCTCCTCTCCTCCGCCAAGCACCACCGCGCCCACTCCCTCCCCGCCGCCGGCGCGCTCCACGCCCTCGCCGTGTCCTCCGGCCACCTCCCCTCTGACCTCCGCCTCGCCAACTCCCTCCTCTCGCTCTACCTCTCCCACGGCTCCACGGCCTCCGCGCGCCGCCTCCTCGCCGACATCCCCCGCCCGGACACCGTGACCTGGAACACCCTCCTCCGCTCCTGCCTCCGCATGGGCCTCCTCCCGGCGGCGCGGCGCCTGTTCGACGAAATGCCGGAGCGGGATCTCGTCACGTACAATTCCATGTTGTCTGGGTACGTGGCGGAGGGGGATGTGGGCAGCGCCAGGGAGCTGTTTGACGGAATGCCCGAGAGAGACGTGGTTACATGGAACTCGTTGCTTGCTGGGTATACTCAGCGCGGGGGCATGGAGGACGCCAAGAAAATGTTTGATGCAATGCCTGTGAGGGATGTTGTGTCATGGAACTCGATGCTGGATGGGTACGCCCAGACTGGGGACATTCAGACGGCAAGAATGGTTTTCGATGGCATGCCGAGAAGGAGCACGGTGTCATGGAATGTCATTCTTGCGCTATACGCAAAGGTGAAGGACTGGCGTGAGTGTTTGAATCTGTTTGATGCGATGATGGCTGTGGGGGAAAGCAAACCAAATGAGAAGACATTTGTGAGCGTTTTGACAGCCTGTGGGAACCTGGGTGATCTTGACAGGGGAAGGTGGGTGCATCGCTTGGTTCGTGAGAGGTGGGAGAGACTTCTTCCTGACGTACTACTTCTTACTGCTATGCTGACAATGTATGCCAAGTGTGGGGTGATGGGGACAGCAAAGGAGATATTTGATTCGATGACCGAAAAGAGTGTTGCATCCTGGAACTCAATGATCATCGGCTATGGATTGCATGGGCACAGTGAGAAGGCTCTTGAGTTGTTCATGGAGATGGAGAAGAATGGGCCTCAGCCAAATGAGACGACATTCGTCTGCATCTTGAGCTCCTGTGCCCATGGAGAGGCTTGGTGCTTGAAGGCTGGTGGTGTTTTGATAGGATGGTCAGGTTCTACAATATTGAGCCCAAGGCTGAGCACTTTGGCTGTATGATGGACCTCCTTGGTCGTGCTGGACTTCTCAGAGACTCGGAGAAGCTCATCAAGAATTTGCAGGAAAAGGAGTCACCTGCATTATGGGGTGCTCTAATATCAGCCTCTCGAACTCAGGACAGCTCCAAACTTGGAGAATTTATTGGAACTAAGCTGATTGAAATGAAGCCAACAGAGTTCAGCTCCTATGTGCTTCTGTCAAACATTTATGCCGCAGAAGGAAGATGGGATGATGTTGAAAAGGTAAGGAAGGTGATGAAAAAGAAAGTAGTGGAGAAAGATGTGGGGATGTGCCTTGTAAGATCAAGTGAGCCGGGTCATGTTGCTGAAGCTGGTATTTCATATCAACAGAATTCTGTGATGCTTTCGCTGCTGCGTGAGATGGGTGTGCATGTGAAACAACCATCTGAAGTGTTTAACTACAGGAAGGAACCTAATTAGCTGTTCCATCAGATTTCCAACAGAGTTTATGTGTTCTATTTCGCTAGGCGTATTTAGAAAGACAGATGGCAAGTGGAGATGCTTCCATGTGAATACCTCATGTTTGCTGATAGTTGGGCAATTGAAGTAAGTCAGCCAGCACACAGTTTGTTAACATCTCTTCATTTTCATGTACATTGCTGGTATTTAACTATTAAAGTGCAGGGAGATCTTTGTTTTCGTGTAGGCCCTTTTGTGTACGAGTTAGAAGGTTTTTTGCTAGTGGGTTGGATTCAAGGAACATTTAGGGTGCTTCATTGTTTGATATCACCTGTCAGGAAGATATTTCATTCTCAGAAGCTCATCCTGATTTCTGTGTGCACATTTCAGGATTCTGGGGAGAGCATACCCAGCCATGGTGGACTTAATGATAAGCTGGACCACCATGTAAGCATTTTGAACTTGATATGTTTCCAAAACTGCAAATGTTTGTTAGTGGTGATTTTTTATTATTTAAATCTACCTGGTAATGCATGCTTTGTTCCACTTTAGGTGCGAATTGATGTTGATTCAAAACATAATGCTCAACTAGGGTTCTATTGTTGGGAAATTTAGGCTTGCTACCAGTTCCTGAACTTAAGCAAATTCTATAGTTAAATTTTTACCCTGTATGCTGTCTTTTTTCATGTCAATTAAAGCAGTAAATACAGTTCAGGTTCCAATTGTGTTTTTCATGCTGTGTAATGCAATGCGAGAGCTGATAGTTTGCAATATCCTTCCTTTTGAAGTAAAAAACACTCTACAATATCTGGATCTGCAGTTCAGATTTTAACTGTGTTTTTCACGCAATGCAAGAACTGATAAGTCTATAATTGTCAAAATGTCCATTTCAGACTTCAACTGTTCTTTTCACCATGTATGCTTTATAATATGCAGCTTATACCAGGGTATCCCTTAGAGTGTTTTGTGCTAACCAACTTTCATTGATGCAGCAGATGGTCATTTGCTGTCGTCGTGAAAAGGCAGCAGATCCTAGAATGCTTTGTGCAGAAAAATGGAAGAATGATTAATTTGGAGAGGATAGGTGCAAATGGAATTCTAGTGTGACACCAGTTGGTAATGAAAATTGGGCGAAGCCCAATTGTGTGCCATCGGGTAAAACCTAAGTTTGATAATGGCAAAAACCCAATTATCTCTTCGGTTTGAGTTGTGTGCTTTCTCATGTAAAAAAAGTGCAAGTTCTGTTGTTTGATGCACATTTGTGATCATGTAAAATGTAATGAACTAGTGCAATGCAATAAATAAATTTTGTGAACCAGTCTCTTAATTTTGCGCAAAAGAATGAGATGATGATCAATAATATAATGCAATGACAATGCCACAAGTGTAAACTATGCCCAACATTTGTAACACTGAAATTTACCATTTCTCCAAAAACAGTATAATAAGTAATATCAGCATGTACAATGAGCAGCGAATGCAACAAAACAGTTCACAAAACCGTCCAGTTCATAGCATCCATACAGGCTCTTACATCATCCCAAACAAGTTTATGTTCCCTGAGTAATATTACAAAAACTTCCATGAATTAAAATTGTCTTCCTTAGGTGAGTTTTTGTTCACATCCCTCGGAGAGTTTCTTGGCCTTGGTAGGGTACTCAGTTGTTCACCTGTTCCTGCTCCACATTCCATACCCACCCTCCATGATCAATTAAATTTGGCTAAAAAATAGAATACTTGAAGTGTTCAATCTGGGGGAAGGAGAAATGTAACGACCAATTGGATGGGAAAGAAAAGGATGTCCGATCAGGCTGTTCCGGTCACCGACTAGTGCCTGGCGATGGACAAGCAAGGGAGAAGACATGAACAACCTGCACTTCTGCAGAGTCGCTGGGTTCCCATTCATGTTGAAGAGACAAGGGGCAGGGTAAACTTTGGTAGTTCCCACGGGCTGGAAATAAGAAAGGTATAAAAGAAATCTAAACCTATGCTAGAATTTCTCTACTAATTTCCTTTTTCATCCCTCCCCTCCCGCGGTGCTGCTTTAATGTCTTCTTCCGGATTTTTCATCCGCCCATTGCTGGGTTTTTTTTTATAGAAAAACGAGATTATATTAAAATTAGCAGCAAACCGCCGCAATGAGGGTATAAATGTCTAAAGGAACATTGTCTAAAGCATCCTTGAGAGGACAATGTAGATGATGACCTGGATTTATACAAGTTACCAGGATTTCATGTGCAGTTGAACCACAAAAGGAGTGGCCAGCTTTGGCCATAACATGAGCAGTCTGGTTGGCCTCTCTGCTAATTTTCCTAATTCTGAAATCAGATGAACTAGTTAAGGCTCGAAACCTTTCAGTGAATGGAGCTGCTCTCCAATCCATCCGGAGGGTCTTGGAATCTTTGTCAAGAACCTTGGCCAAGATTTGGTTGTCTGTGTAGAAGGCCGTACAAGAAGACTGAAGAGTCTTGCTTATGAGAGCCGCAACGTACAAGGCCGCGGCTTCAGCTGCCAGCACCGTGGGGCAGCTCTGAACCTGCACTTGTAGACGAAGATCAAATGCTTTTGAGGCCCCGAGAATGTGGATTCCCAAGCCTGCCTTTCTTGTTTTTGGTTGATCGCCATCTGGGCTCGTAGAGGCGTCTGAGTAACATTGCAGACCCTCCAAGGCTTCTGTTGTACCTGCAATAGAATTAGAACAAGGACCATTCGTGCTAGCAGAGAACTCTGCTGCACTTTTTGGCTTTTTATTGGCCTGATTCAAAGGTTTGCAAGGTGTAGTGCTAAACATGTTAAGATGCGCCTGAATCTCCAAGTGTACCTGCAAAACAGTCCATGTGTTCTTTCGGAATTTCAGTTCATTACGGGCTCTCCAAATAAACCAGAGAGTGGTAAAAACCCTCTGGAAATGGGAGTCATCCGGAGCATTCATCAGCAGAATGTGTAAACTGTCCTGTATGCCGTCTGCTTCCTGAGGGAGAGCAGAGGATTTTATTGTAAGATTGGAAGAAAACCATACCGCCCTAGCAAAGTCACAATGAAAAAACATGTGGGCGTCCGTCTCTAGCTCTCCACACCTGCAACAATTAGCATCAAAATTTTGAGATATTTTACCTGTTCTGCTCCCTGTTGGTAAAGTCCTCCTAAGAATCCTCCAAGCAAAAGTTTTTATATTGGGAGCCATGCTTTTCATCTTCCACATCCTTCTAAGGATTGCAAGTCCAGTAGAAGAGATGCTTCTTGGACCTGTCTCTGGGAGAGGAGCCTGCAAAAGCTTGTTAAGAAAATTGAAAGCCTCTTTAGTGGTGCATTCACCTTTGGAGGAAGGTGCCCACCTAACAATGTCATTCCTATCAGAGGGAGTGGTGTGCAGTTGGAGTATGGTGTTGGCAGCTCTGGAGTCAAAGATTTGGGTGATGAGATTGCGGTTCCAGGTTTGAGAGCCCGACTGCCAAAGTTGGTCTATGGTATTTGGCAGATTGGCATTAGGGGCAGAGGGCTTGAGGTGGGAGTAAATTTCTTTCCAAACAGGACACCAAGGGGAGGACCATATAGAAGAATTTCCTTTGCAGATTTGGGTAGAGCAATTATCCCCAAGAGTGTCTTTAATTTTGATAACAGAGGACCGAAGGCCGATTGAGCTTGAGATTTCTTTGCACACCGAAACTAGTATTGGGGTAGTATTTGGATTTGAGGATTTGGGAAAGATGGGGGTCTTTATTTGTAGCAATTTTCCAAGCCATGTTGAGAAGAAGACTTTTGTTTATGGTTGGAAGGTCCCTAATACCAAGACCACCTTCATCTTTTGGTCTGCACAAGTCCCTCCAGGCCCTAAACTGAATACCTCTTTTCTGTTTTCTTGTTCACCTGTCCACCAAAATTTCCTGATAATGGATGTAATTCTTTGCAAAAATTTGTTAGAGAATAGAATGATAGACATATAATAAATAGGAATAGAGTTGAGAACTGAATTGATATAAACCAGTCTTCCAGCATGGTTGAGAGTTTGAGCTTTTAAACAAGTTAACTTAGCTCTAAATTTATTGATAATGAAATTATAAGCCTTGAACTTGTCTTTGTGGCTGAAAATGAGAGGGTGACCCAAGTAAATAGAATTGGCAGCAAGATCTTGGACAGGAAAAATACTCTTTACCTCCATTTTACTTTGATGATCAACATTTTTGCTGAAAATAATGGAAGATTTATCCAAATTTGGGGTTTGTCCTGAGTACCTGCAAAAATCCATCAGAGTGTTGTGCATTCTACTTGCCTCCTCCTTTGTTGCCTTGCCACAAATAATTAAATCATCTCGCAAAAAGCAATGAGTGTATGGGGTGGACAGCTAGGTCCAAGAGTGATGCCTTGTATACCTTGTGAAGAAGCAATCTCCTGCAAACTAATGGAAAGCTCATTGACAGCCAGAACAAAAAGGTAGGGGGAAAGAGGGCAGCCCTGTCTTATTCCCCTTTGGGGCCTGAAAGAAGGAGTAGATTCCCCATTTATGATTACAGAGATGGTAGTAGTGGAGATACAATTATAGACCAGGTTAATGAAATGGTCAGTGAAACCATGTCTTTTGAGGGCTCTAGTGATGAAATGCCACTCTATCCTGTCAAAAGCCTTAGCAAGATCAACCTTAAGGAAAAAGGCTTTTTGTTTCCAGCTCTTGAGATGGAAGCTGTGAATGATCTCCTGAGCCAAGATAATATTAGTGGTGATGTGTCTCCGAATGAAAGGATTGAGAGGGGTGTATGAGGTGGGGAGGTGATGCTTAATCCTCTCAGCAATGGATTTAGATATAAGTTTGTAGGAGACATTGCATAGGCTAATGGGTCTGTAATCTTTGGGACTGATGGGGCTATTGTTTTTGGGTATAAGAGTTATGTGGGTCTTGTTGATGTCAGGAGGCATGAAGCCATTAGAATAAAAATTAGTGACCAGATCCATAATATCCTTACCTGTCCATTCCCAAGAACCCTTATAGAAATAAGCATTTAGTCCATCTGGTCCAGGAGCAGCATTATTTCTCATGCTTTTGAGTAAACTCCTCACCTCATGTTCATCTGGAGTTGAGTTTGTAAACTCATCATGTCCTGCAGTTTGTACTTCTGTGTTTCCTGGAATTTGTGAGTGATGATCCCTGCATATGCTATTAGAGGTAAAAAGTTCTTTAAAATAATGAGAAACAATGTCGACATTTGCTCAAAAGTTGTTGCATAGGTGCCATCAGGTTTAACAAAATGAGTTATAGTGTTCCTTCTAGCTCTTTTAACTATGCTTTGATGAAAAAACCTTGTGTTCCTGTCCCCCATGAGGGCCCAATTTTTCTTGTACCTCTGTTTGTGATAAACTTCTTCCCTTTCTAGAATTTCCTCATGTTGTTGAATCAGAATTTCTGTAAAGTATGATCCCGCGACTGGAGGTAGGTTCGAAGAGCAAGCAGTTTTTCTTCAATATCCGCCAAGATTTTCTTGTTGTTTGTTTTGCCTTTCCTCCACCTGCATAAATCGAAGCTAGGAATTTGGTTTTAAGGTGGAAGGGTCTGCTACTAGACCTTTCCCCAGCTCTCCTTCGCAACTTTGCTCATAGTCTTTTGTTAAAGTCCACCAGTTTTCAAACTTAAAGGGCTTTATAAACCTACGCTTAGAGGTATTAGTAACTGCCGAATAGGGCAATGATCACTTCGAACATTGGCGAGATGATAAACCACGGTGTTAGGAAAATCACAACACCATTCAAGCATTTGCAAGGAATCTATCAAGGCGCTCATACATAGGAGAAGAATCAAAGCGCTTGTTGGTCCAGGTATAAGCAGGACCATGAAATCCCAAATCAAACAAGCCACAATCTTTAACTAAGCAAACAAAGTTCGAGATCCTATTCCAATTAGCTGGCTTGGGGCCAAGCTTTTCAGAAGAGTTCATAATATTATTCAAATCACCCATACATAGAAAGGGAATACTAGGATTGTTGGAAATAAAGTCACGAGCATTCCTCCATATCCATTTGGTCTTGTTGTGATGAGGATCTCCATAGATGCATAATAGACCAAACTTCTTGCAGGCTAGCTTGTGAACACAAAGAGCAAAGATAAAATAATGACTAGACTCAACAACATCTACGACTACATCACTAGAAGACAGCAACCAGAGACCACCGGACTGACCCTGAGCTGAAACAATATGTACATCATCCACATGCAATTTATTTATAAGATCGATTTTACTAATGCGAGAATTTCTAGTTTCTGAAACAAAAATTACCTGAGCATTAGTGGACATGATGAGGCGGGAGAGGTGTCGCATCTTGGAACTGTCAAGGCTCCCACCGGATCCTTGACAATTCCATGATAGGAGATTCATGGAGTCAATGGCAGTTTGACGGTTGACACCAGAGCTTGAGTTGTAACGATGCATACAAGGATGAGATGTGTCTTCGATTGGAGCAGTAGGGGCTGAACTGACTGGCTGAGGGGGTGGAGGATCGGGCGGTACAGACGAAATTGGAAGCTGACCCCTAGGAGCATACTTCACTGAAAACCTAGCGGTGGTGGACGACGGGAGGAGCAACTTCAGGGGGTGCGACGTCGGTGGCAGCAGCGGCACACGGCTGTAGCGGGAGAGAGGAGCTCCGGTCATCCGGGTCGGGCAGCAGGCCGTCCTCACTCACCAGGATGCTGTACGAACGGCTACAGCTCCAAGAGGGTGACCTTCACCTTCCACCTCTGCTCCCCGAACTAAGCACCTCAACAGGGAAGATCAAAGGATGGTACAGATTCAAAGGAGGGAGAAGAAGCACACAGATCACAAGAGACTCACTACACACGCACAAAAATCCGGCCGCAAACACCCAACGCTCGGCCAGGAACTGAGGAGAACCAGAGCCACTCCCTGCCCTGTTTGTTTGGCGAGATCTTGGGCGATACAGAGATGTAGGAGGAGAAAAAAGTATGAATCGATAGATCAAGGAAAGAGGAATCCATTGCTGGTTTGGATTGGTTGGGATTCAAGATGGAAAGGGAGATCGGAGTGGATGGCAGAAAACAGCTACAGGAGCCGCGGTTGCCGGCGTCCGCCCAGAAAGTTAATCTCAGTGTTTATTTGTTGCACTAGCATCCCATTGCTGGTTAGTCAGTTTCTGTTTCTGTGTCTGCTACGTCTCCACTTGTTTAATCCTCTGACCCACACATCCTTTTTCGATGAACAAAATTGGTAACACTACCACAAAACAAGTACTTCTATACAACACTTCGCAGTAACAATTTAATAACACAACAAAAGAACAAATAATTCATCCAACGTGCCTATTCAAAACTGACAATTGCCCAGAGTCTCCATTGAATAAGTAAACCTCCAGTGGGGAATACGAAGATGAGAAAGACACAGCCTCGCTGTGGGTTGTAAAATTCTGCTTCCTTTAGGGCATGGGATGGTTAGGACTCGTGATCCGGTCCGCATCTTCCATATCTGACAATACATAAGGCCAAAATACCATAAGGCTCCGCCAGAAAGTAAACACCCTTAGAAAAATATGTAATTTATTCCATATTCTTCTAAGTGACTAAATACCAACAAAAAAGCACTCCCAGAATGTCATTCAACAATGATACTTACCTCTATTATTCCTTTCCGTGGGGCATGGATTGCTAAACACAAACAATAGTCACTCTTTGTGTATTCTATGTGCACCGACCTTGACGAAGCCTTGTCTTTGTTCAGAAGCATTTCCACGAACAGACATGAAGCATCACGATAGCCCTAAAAAATTGTACAATAAAATAACAGAAACAAAATATGAAAACTCAAAAGGTAGACTAGTTTCGAGATATATGCAAAAGGAAACACTATGCATTATCAAGGTTCTGGTGCAAATGACTTGTATTGGGCTCTGGTGCTAAGCAATGGATTTGAACCGTTTAGGCACAGAGCAAAATGAAAGTGGATTAAAACATCAGTCCTTGCCTACACTTGAGTCCTTTTTTGAGGATTTGATAACAATTTATTTATGAACACAAACTGAAATCAGATAGTTATGCGGTTATGGCACTTAAGATTGGTTGCAGCAGTGGCATGATCAAAGAACTGCAAATGATTACTATGGTTTGCTACTCTCACAATACGTCGCAAATCATGCGCAATTGGATCAGATGTGAGAATAGCGATTGTACTAAAATATTTTCTGAGGACACATGGTTTTTACCATAACCATAATGTGGACTTGTTGTGATGAGTGATTGCCAACATGCCAACACAATGGCGTGTGTGCGTGTGTTTCTGCTAACCGATAGCACGCGGTTTCGTGTCAAACAATAGTGTCTCTTGGCTTGTGATGTTTGCAGGTGTCGAGCTCGGAGACGGTGGTCGACGGTCGGTGAAGATCAAGTAGGGCGTGCTGTGCTGACGGACCGGGTGCGGTGAAGGGCGGACGTGAGGCTTGGATCGAGGGACCTGAGGACCGGGCGGCCAGCCGTGGTGGCTGACAGCTGGGACATCGACAAGCGCAAGTGTATACGGCGAGGGATATGTACGGGCTACGCTACTCGCGGAGAGTTTGGTGGTTTGTCCTCAAAACCATAAGCGACGGTTTGGTGGTTTCGCCTCAAAACCATCGGTGGCGGGTTTCCCTGGTTTGCGCCTGAAACAGAACCGACCAATTTACATAAGCACAAGTACGAATATCAACGCCAAGGCGTCGAAGAACGCACTTGAGCACATGTAAACCCGGTAGTCATCCGAAATCTCGAAGGATTTCAAACTTTTTCCGTCATAGCCAAGATCGTAATAAGTTCAAGATTCATCATACATTACGCGAGTTCACACATAGGTATTACATAACCATCGGAGTTTAAGTAGCATTATTACAAACCACATTAAAGTCTCACATTGCGGAAGCTCTCAACTTAAGTCTTACAATACTTAGAGATTACAGTGCCTTGTCCATGACCAAGTCCAACCAAAAGCAAGTAAAGATGAGAGAGATATTTGACCGTGCCCACGGTCTAGTAGTCTCCCACTGCGGGGTAGAAACACGTCTCGCAGTATCCATAAAAGAACTCCCCATCTGCAACAACATGGGAATAAAACCCTTACCCGTCTTAAACCAGAAAACAAGGACTCTAATAAGCATATGCAAGGCCATATGGTGGTTTGGTTGACCCTTTCTTGCATAAAAGACTTGAGCTTACTTATCTTCATTAGATGAGCTATCCTAAGCTTATTATCTTAGTTAATTCCTGCCTTTTCTAGGTTTGCACCTATACTATAACATCATCAAGTAGAAGTATAAAACAATCATCCGTTCACATGGTTGATCATAATCCGATATTCCATATCCGTCTTGGCAACATAACCCCGTTACCATATTCCCGTTTATTTTGTATTGCATGTACTCACGTCAAGTTATTTCTATCCAAAAATAGATGGCGATTATAATCGATTTCTACTCAGCTGAGGGTTTATTTCTCACACACCCCATACAAGCTTTGCAAGAGCTGCTTTAGGCATCGTTAACGAATTCAGAATTAGGATCAACAGGAACCACTCATGCCCAGGCCTTCAACGGCTGCATCTAGTCGGGTACCAACATCAGTCTTAATGCTGTGACCTGTCCCACCCCAACACCAGCACAGTGCGTCCTCTAGGTCGACTCCTAACCCAAACAAGCTACTAGACTTCGGGGTACCATCGCACCACCTAAGTGTGAGAAGCTATTCAAAATGACTGAGGGCTGGAACAATACAGGGTTCTTTACCAATCCCGTTTGGGTTATGTTCCAACCTTTCCTTTCTGATCCAACCATTATCATGTGAAAACCTATCCTCGCGGATGATCATTCAACCACCCAACTTCTACCGCATAATTAAGCAAGGCTAAACGTAATACGTCCTACACTTAATTTAGGGTAGAGGTATATAAGTGGTCAAGGTAGGTAATGCATCAAAGGTGTCGATCAACTCCTATCACGTAATGCAACATAAACAATAAGATGACGCAAGTTAGTTTGGCAAACCGTAGGAGAAATGCTCAGGGGCTTGCCTTTCTCGAAGGAACTGGGCTGGTGGTTCAGGCACTCCGGCAGCTCAACTTCTGGCTCCTCCTCGGCTGCTCCCTGATCCACTAGCTCCTGCTGGTCTCCCTCGTCCGGCTCCGCGGGAACCAACTGATGGGCATTGTCCGACGATCCTGTATGATGCAACGCGTGGTTGAGTAACTCATACGAATTACTGTGCCAAATGTCGATGATCAATGTAGGTGGATGTCATAGATTACTTATCATAGATCAGCAACAAACAACATCCTATGATCTAGCAACAGCATCCCCGACGGTACCATGTCCCAACATGGCACTCATGAAACATGACCACTAGTTGCTAATCCCTTATTAAAACATGACCAAGGTAATTAGCAAACATCAAAGCAACCTGATCCTATCATGATCATTAAACAAACAAGTCATTACCAAGATTAGTTTAGCCATCAACATGACCATGGCCCTAACAACAAGCATAATTAACACTAACTACATGATAGGTCACAACAGCAACCCATATCTCGACATGTCCTAAAATCCTATAAACATTTCAGTAGCAACATCAGGTTGGCCATAGCTTACTGTCCAAATTTCACTCAATTTGGACCTATGGTCAAGGCTACACAAAAATCACAAGTTGCCAATCAATTATGGCAAAATAGTGAACCTAAAATGGTTTGCACTATGAAACATGGCAAACACCAACTTGGGCTTCACCACTAGCTCCTAACTAGTGAAGAACAATCACACAAAATTTATCAAAGCTAAACTCTTGCTAGAATGAGCCACAAGAATTTATTTGCTATCTCTAATCACATGCACTTTCTAAAGCAACTCCAAATTCTACCACAGAACATAGCCATGTCATTACACCATCACAAAGCACACTAAGAATGATGAATTTTGACATAAAAATCACAATTTTTGGATCAGCCATGCTCTAGATATGAATTTCCAAAGTTAATGCTAACCCCCCTTTTATCCAAATTTAAATCACCTTGCACAGAAAAGTTTCCCCAAAAACTCCCATAAAATTCCACAGCATAAAGCTTCTCAAGATATGAATTTAGGAACTTGAATCATTTGAATCGGACATGTACAACTCGAGTTACAAAATTCAAATGGTACATCACAAATTCTGGAAATTCCATTTCCAGAATTTCCAACCCAAAATGCTATGGGTACCCCGGATCTGTCCCTTGCTGTCATGTGCCGTTCTGCTAGGCGCACCCGAGGGATGCACCCCGGGTCCTCACGGCCACCTGGCCTCCCGGCTGCCAGCTGGGCCCGTGGGCCACGCAAGACCCACTGGCCAGCGAGCCAGAGGCAGGGGATGGCCTCCCGCCGGCGGCGAGCTCGCCGACGGTGAGGTCGCGGCCCTCGCGGTCCACGCCAGCGGGTTCCCCGGCGCAAGACGGAGCCGATGGTGCCCAAGGCGGGCTCGCGAGCTCACCGGAGCACACCGCACCGGCGACAATGGCGGCCGGCGGCGGCAGCTCGACGGCGGCCCGGCGCTTCCCACCCCGGTCGTCCAATCAGACGGTGTCTCTAGCTCCAGGGGGGCTCCGCGACCGGCGCAAGCGCACGAGCACGGCCAATCGGGCGCTCGGCCACGCATCACCACGGCGGCGGCCTCACCGGAGGGGAAGAGGAAGGAGGCGGCCGGCGGCAGTGCTTACCCTCCTGCTCCCGTCGACGGCGTCGAGTCGAAGCGCGCGCGCGGCGCTCGCACGTGCGAGCCTAGCGGCCCGGACGGCGACGCGGTGGTGGCGGCCTTGCTCGCCCAAGCGGCGGCAATGGCGGGCGGCGGTGTCTGGGTGGCGGAGAACGAGAGAGAGGGCGAGATGAGCGAGGTGGTGAGGATGGAAATGACAACGAGGACGACGACGGCCTCGAGGCAGGGGGTATACCCCCTCGCCGAGGGCGGTGGCGCGCCGGCGGTGGTGACACGCACCCGGCCACCTGTCGACGCCGGAGGAAAATCCCCCGTCGGTCGGTGGTGAGACCGACGGGTGGGGCCCTTTTCTTTTTTTTTTTTTGAATTATAAACCCAAATTAAAACCCCTTTTTCCCAAGGCCGTATCTCCCAAAATAAGTCGAATTTGGGCAAACTCCCAAAATAGAAAATGATCCTCATGAAGAGTAGATCATTTCACCTAAAGAAAGTTTTGCCAAATTTCCAACCGTTTTTGAGATACAAATTTTCAAAGAAAATAACTTGGAAAATCAACTAAATAAGAAAACAACCCCTAGGCTGAACTTAACCCCCAAAAATATATGCCTTGCACCCAAAATCATGAGAAGTGCTCTTTAGGACTTTTACTCCTAATGAAGTCCTCTAACTAAAACCTTTAGACTCCTAGATTATCTAGAGTTTCCGGGAAACACTTTTCGAAGCTAACAACCAGCACATCCAAAATTTGGCTAAGTCAAACAAGACATTTTCTTGACTATGGTCATTAGCATGACCCTCTGATGGATTTAGGCTATCTTCAAGTCTAGATGAGATTAGTGAGCATCACATCAAATACTTGAGAATTATCATGTTTTGCACACAAACCAAAGTTAAACAAGCATAGACACACATGAATGCATACGCTATGGGTGAATGCAATGTGTGGACACATTAGGATTTTTGGTAAACAGGAGCCAAAAATCCTAGATGTGACAGCGCCTCAACCGGGGTGGAGGTCCCGCGCGGACGGACGACACGTGGCGGCATCAGTGAGATTGCTTGGAAGCAAGGCTACCGGTGAGAAGGCGCGGTGGCCGTCGGATCATCAAAGCACCGAGTTGGTCCACAATATCAAAGCACCGAGTTGGTCCACAATACCCTTTGGTTAGGTGGATTGCTTACGATATAACTCAAGCAAGAAAAACTGGAATCAAAATGCCCAATAAGACAGGCGGTGAAGACCATCCTCTCCACCTCTCTTGATTTCATTTTTCCCCTTTCTCTCTAGTCTAGGGTTCTTGAGTGGGAGTGGTCCAAAAATCTGAAAAATTCGTGCTTGTATCTTTGAGATTTTTATATGGGAATGGAGGTTCGAATCCTCCTCGTGCCCTCTAGGATTCCTCAGTTTTTGCTGTGATTTTTCGTGTTCATGGCTGGCTGTTTTTCCCCCATTTTCGTGTGTCCTACGATCTGAGTTTCTGGGGATTTAAGTCCATCTCGAGGTATGATTTTTGGGGAATAGTTTTATACCATGGTCAAGTTTATCTGTGCGAAATCTTAGCTTAAGAGCTTTTGTTTTGAAGGAGATCCACTGGATGTTTGGTTCGCTCGTTTCTCTGTTTGAGGAAGGTGCTTCTCTGTTCATCGTGTGGGGATTTTGCTTATGGGGCTACCAGCAGTACTACCAGCACCATGTGCTCAGGCACCGTGTGCGCTTGCTTGAGCAGTACTAGGCTACTAGCTCCTGCCCTAGAGTCTCGTCGCCCACCGATTGGTAGTGCTCTTCGTTTCTTGTCGTACGCTCTGTCTCTCTGCTGTTCTGGGATGGCTCAACTTAAGCCCAGCGGCGGCGCTAACAACTGTGGTGTACTGACATCACAGATGCTCATCTGAGCAGCCCCAGCCCGGTGGTTTTCTTGCCCATCGATTTCTGCAGCAAGGCAGCCAGCTCGTTCTTTCTCTGGTCTTGCGTGCGTTGTTTTCAGAGTTCAGGTTCATCGAATGGGAGCTCGTGTGCAGGTATGGGAGAAATAGCAGCAATACTGCAGCGTTGATCACCTCCCAACCAACAGGCCTTCAGGCCGATCTCCTCCCTCTTTTCTGTTCTTGTGCTTGAATCAGTTATTCAGTTTGTCAGAGAGCAGCTGTCCAGTAGTTCAGCACAACAGTGCTTGTCGTGAGCCAAAGTGTATTTGTGCAAGCTTTGATTTGTCAGAGGGTTGGCTTCTTGCAATCGTGAATATCCAAAGCAACCATAATCAATTAATTGAGTATTAAATTACTTCTTCGCTTTGAGTAACAATCTCGGTTGGGAGATACAATTCAGTTCTTTTTGTCGTACTTCTTTCTGAAAGCTGAATTCTTCCATCCGTGAGATCCTTGACTTCGTATGTCGTGCTAGCAGCTCGGTCCAGTGCAATTCTTAGGCAAGCAAATGCAGTAACCTGCTTGCTGTGCTATTTTGGACTGAATCAATTTGCTTGATCTCTATATCTGTTTGGGAGTGCAGATTGCAGAGCAGTATAGCACCAGACCAGTGAGATCTGAGTTCCAGAGCCGTGTGTGCTATTATTTTCTGCAGGTTGTGCTTTCAGAGAAGCAGTGCTTAGCTTCCAAGCTGCAAGGCAGCTCGACATAAGGCCCTGGTGGCCCATCTTCTTGCTCAGCACTGCTAGGCCACTTGTGATTCTTTGTTTTTGTGCAGTGAACAAATTGTTGGTAGGTCGTGCATCTTCGAGTGCCGATAAAATCCAACAATTTTCTTGGTGTGTTTGTTTTCCAGGGATCCAATATGGCTCAGGAGGATGAACGATTTTCTTGTGGATTTTCCAGCTAATTTTCACTAGCTTTGATTTTCTGTTTTGCTCGCATCTTTGTCGTTTGAGCTCCGATTTGACTTCTGCCTGTTGCGTTGGCTTTGTGGTGTCCCACTGTGTTTCTAGGGAACATCTACCCACTTGTTTGGATCGTGGACACCACCGTACCTGAATTGCTTCTTGAGGTTTGAACCGGAAGAAATTTGAGGCTCCCATTCACCCCCTCTGGTCGCCGTTTCTGGTCTTTCATTTCTATGTGCATTTTCCTGATCCTGCCATGATTTACAACTATTATAGGACAGTACCACTCAACAATCAAAAAAATATTGATCCCAGCATATCAGACAAGTTCTTTACACTATTTGAAAAGGGATAAGCCCATTTTACTATCCCAACTTTGCCTTTTTCTTTTTCTCATACACATTTTGTTAGGTTTTAAGTTCAAACAAGGTGAGATAGATGAAAGATAAATACAAGAAACTAATACAAAAGACACTAACTAAAAACAATACCAGAACACTGTAGTCTAACTATTTGAAGTTATATATTACTCCGTGGTTCATTATTTCTTTTAGATTAATTATTAAGAATAAAATAAGACTTGAATCAGGAGATTACCTTCCATAACCATACAGCTACAAGGGCACGGGTGTTCAGCAGTAGTATCCGCCCAAGTGAATCAGTTATAGCAGCCAGCGTACCACTCGGAGAGAGTGTAAGCCGTTCTCCCTTCCTTGGGGAGTCTTTCAAGCAGGTGAGGGGTGATGCTGCAGTTTATGTAACAGTTAGTTAGGAATAAATTTCGGTATATCTTTTAAGACCGTCTGCACTGGGTACTGGACACAATCCGGTACCTGCCAGTCGGCTTCCACGTCAGCGAATTTGGCGGAAAAACAGCTGCAGCGGCTACGGGATACAGAATGGTACAGACACGCCATGCGCCAAATTTGGGGTCTTCCAGGAGCTACAGCGTGGGACCATGGCCACATGCTGCAGCGCCCGCGCGGAGGGAGATCAGAGAGAGACAGGACAGCATGCAGCAGGCCCCACTATTTTAACTACCTAAAAAATGTTATATCTCACAAACTAAAATTCCAAATTAAATTCGATCGCACTATCAATTCGTTTCAATTAATCCTTCAAAACTAGATCTCACATGATATATTTAGATAAAGTGACAATGGGTTCAATTTTAGTAGTTGAAATGGAGTATGAGATATAGAGGTTCATGAGTGCGGAAGAAACGTATATGGAGGAGAAAATCTTGATGACCAGGACGTATGGATTAAAAAAATAGAGGTTCATGAGTGCGGGTAGTCTAAGAATACTGAAACTTACTCAGCCATTACTTTTTGCAAAGGATTGAGGCTTTGGCCGTGACTTTTTAGGTGGTGATGGCTCACTCCGCCATAGTATTTTGGACAAAGATGATATTGTCGAAAATGTTGCAGCTACACCTCTTGACAAAATTGCTCCAACAATTGACCTGCTTCTATCTTCTGATAGCCTAAAGAATAACAAGAAGATGTGTAAAACTAACAATATAGCAACATCATCCACTAACTTTCCAATGTCAACATCTAGAGAAACAATAGTATGTACCGACTGCAATTCAAATTTGAATGGTAGCTATCATATCTAGTTTTCTGTTGCAAACTTGCAATATAATTTGAATTGTGAAACATCATACACAAAGTACTAATACAGGCACTATCATGTCTTAGACACACCATATCCATAGAACTCACAATGGAAGTCACAGCTAGTATCATGATCACCTCAACCAGAAATGCAAAACCCATTGCGTAGTGAAACTCACCTATATGCTGAAACTACAGCATCCTCTCCAACTGTGATGGCATAGTAGTGGCGCTGACTTGACTGCCCAGCAATATAAAAGCAGCTGAATTCAATATAACCGTGGCTTCAGAAAACTTCCACTAAAGATAGCTTTTAAGAGAATCAGGATATGATAAAACCAAATGGTAAAGGCATAATAATAAGTTCATGTAACAGTCATATCTAACAACAATAGAAGAATGATGCGGCAGTAAGTCACCTGAAGTTCTAACAAGGGAGGTGGCATCAGACCAACAATTGCAGCATCAGCACATGAACCGAACTTGCTTACATTCCAAATCCGGAAGGGTATCCATCCAAAGGTTTCCTCATCCTCAGCATCTTGCTCTTCAAACTTATCTTTCCACAGGCGTGATTTCACATCTTGAAATGGTTTTTTAAGAATGCTCTGTGAGCAACCAAGAAATCAGTTATTGTCATTGAGCATGCACAAAACCTGACCATCACTGGTGACTGACTATCAAATTCTCTGGTTCTCATGCAGAGATAGAGGGTGAGGGTTTCACACAAACCTGAAGGTCAGCACCATCAAAGCGTGCGATAACCCCAGGAAACACCGCAGAAAGTTCATCTGAGCCTAAGTCTTCCCAAGCATTCTCCTTCCTCTCACGAAAGTTGAGTTTCTGCGGGATATATACTCTGAAATAATCAAATTCAAGGACTGTAACTATTACCATCGAGGAAAAGAACAAAAGAAATATTCATGTTTGCTAAAGATTAGAGATAGACAGCATTGCCAATAAAAGTAGAAGGCATCTAAGCAGCGCATCTTCTGTTTGCTCTACAATGCATGTTTTTCCTACATAATAAACTGTGTCAATTGACATAGCATCGTGTTTTCCTGTACAATAATGTCTTGGACTTTGGTATCACGGAAGAAAACATGTAGTGTTATGTTGTACTTAACTGAACACATTTGATTATAGAAATAACGTAACAAATGTGTACCGTGTATATAAAAGACAGATAGAAGAAAAGTAGTGCCTGTGAAATCATCTATAATCATGGCTTCTTTGTGCCTACAATAATATAATAATTTTGATATAACCATAGGAAGTCCTAAGCTTTCATTGTGCATTTTAATATCACCCAAAAATGCTTAAATGTAAATGAAACCAATTTCTCACTTGTTAGTGAAACAAAACTATCATGGCAGTTTACACCAGCTACCTGGAGACTGAAACTACATTTGGAAATGTACTGCTAAAATCTCACATATATGAGGAATATCTTTGGAACTTATGTGATCCTAGTAAGAGTACTAGAAATCCGCGCGGCGTTGCCGCGCGATAACCTGTTTTGGCCAGCCCGCATGAGTAATAGAGATCCCAGCCGGTTTCACACGATTATTAATATCTTGTTTTCACACGATTATTAATATTTTGTTACAGTAAATATGGACAATGGACGCCTCATATTATTATATATAGCACATGGTGATAGTTTAGGGCTTTAGATCATGTTAAGGTACATTGTGTTTTGGTAAAAATCTCTTTTGTAGAAGTGATGCTAAGCAGGGTATCTAGAGCGCATGATTTTATTTTAATATGAATAGAATCTGCATTGCTGGCTTGTTTCATTATTTAGTGAGTATATTGTCTTTGTCAGAGAGAATATATTATTATCAAATGGTGGTGGCAGAATGATTAGAACTGGCTTATAATGATTTGGGAGCATTGTAACTCATGTGGCAGCCATGGACATCAAGCTGCCCGGATGCACTGAACCCATCAAACTATATCCTAAGTCATATGCAGACATATGCCACATTCTATATTGATCTTAAATATGACAACAACGCAAAACACAACGATGAGAAAATGAGCTCATAGTCTAATGGTTGTGATGTTTTAGTGGCACCTCTACTGGCTGGGCTTGACTGCTCAGTCGAGTTTAGATTATTTCATAGTTTTCAAGCAATACCACTGAGAGAATGTGGATTGTGAGATAATCTCACTGATAGGTCAGACACTTGTATTTGGTTGGTGTAGTAATAGGTACGGAGCCGCTAAAACTTCAGTAGACCCTATAGCAAATTGTGCAATTAAGTAATGGGATGTAAATGTGGACTGTGAGATAATCTCACTGATAGGTCAGACACTTATATTTGATTGGTGTAGTAATAGGTATGGAGCCGCTGAAACTTCAGTAGACCCTATAGCAAATTGTGCAATTAAGTAATGGGATGTACAAAATAAATAAGTATCAGAGTATGTAACTTGAGTAATTTTAAGAGGAGTAAAGGACAGTTTCAGCCATAAAGTGTAAAGGAGTTTCAGCCATTATTGATTGTCGTACACTTTCTCTAAGTTTCTCATTAGTACCCAGTGAGAACCTGGAAGAAATATCCATCAAATACTTTTGCTCATAACTTGGAAGAAATGGATTAAACAATGGAAGAAGATGATCAACAAGATATGATACAAAAGCATATCGATTTTTTGTGTCTTTTTCTTTAATCATTTGAATCTGTCACTTAGCCTTCATCTGAAGTGAAGATATGGTGCCTTGAACACATAATTTTTACAACACCTAGGTAAATTTAAGGCTCTAAAAATAATATGGCATTGTTGCTTATTTTAAAATGACAATACAAGGGCAAGGTAGAAGCTGATCTAATTTAGATTGCAAGAAGAATATGTTTTGCATATAAGCAATTTCTTCCCAGCTCTAAATATGACTGGTTTTGCAGCATAATTAGCAGTAAAAGTTAGGGGAGTTGATTATGGTAACAAATTCAGGTAATAACCAAGGAGAATAAGAAGTGTCAGGTTCTTGTGTAAGAATGTGATTTCAAAGCATAAAAGACTATCAAAAAAATAGACTATCAAAAGCTTGTGTCTCTTATCCCAGGAGAAAGCGAAATCGTGAAATAGGATGATCTGCTGAGGGAACCGTAAAGTTGGATATATGAAATCAATGTTTTTTATAGATCAATGAAGATATTATAAGAACAGTAAGGTAAAACAATTGACTCAGAGGAACACAAATGGCTTTACCTAAAGATTAACTTCTACAGTCTACTGCACAGATAGGAAATATGAAATCAGTAAACATTAAAGATCACAGAACATACTATGAATCAGTGAGTCTGAATGTGTATTGTTGAAAGACTCAAAAATTCAGTGCTCATGAATGCTAGATCCTGAGTCAGAACCAATCTTATACCAATAGCATCAGCGGATTAGATGGAGTTCAGTCCTCATGATCGAAGCTTGAAATAAAAATGAAATTCATATAACAGAGTAATGGTATGGCCATTTCGTCAAACACATGATATGCAAATCCGGGAGGCCATCATGGCAATCACGTAGAGGATGACGCCCAATATGCAACCATTTCATCTGCTAAGTGAGAGGGGATCAACGCCAATCTACTCTCATCCCAGCCAAAAGCCACCACCGCAGCATAGCACAAGCACTGAGATTTGTCATCTTCACCTGCTTGTCTGACGCCTGCTGTTGTTGGCCTTGTTGCTGGAGGGCCTGTGCCAACGCCGGTGGTCCAGTGAGGCATCGGCCACGCTGGCGCTCGGCTCGGGCCGGCGGGCTGCGCATCCGCCGCCGGCCCGCCGGCACACACTCGTGGTGGCGTTCGCTGGAAGCCACATCCGTGTGGCGCGGCGCCGTGCTTGACTCGCTGTGCACTTGCAGTTGCAGTCCGTGGTGGTGGCCATGTATGGCTATCCTAAGCCCTAGGGCCCGGGTCCGTGCAGCGCAGCACTCGGCTCGCCCGCGCTGCCTCGCCGGTGACCCGCGCCGCGCCGAACGCGATGGCAGGAGGGGCCGAGCCCGCGCCGCCGCAATCCAGGGCGCATAGGGATGGCCGGAGCCGCCACGCCCGCGCCGGAATGGCCGGGAACAGAGGGTCCGGGTCCGCCATGCCCGCACGACGCCGGCGCCTCTAGGGCTCTCACCCACGCCGGTGGCCGGGAATACCGCGACCGGGAGGAGAGGGAGGTGTGGGAGTCAGCCGGGTTCGCGAGGATTCGCGATGGTCCAGGTTTCCATCTTAACGGGTAAGTAGCCCGCTATGGGCCCGATCGGACGGTTCATATCAGTCGACGGCTTGATCTGATGGTTAGCGGGTTATAGGGCGACGTGGCCCTATCCACTGGCCTGCTTTTGTTGCAGAAATCGTATAGGGAGATTTTGTCACGTAGAAAAATTACTGAAGTTTTTCACCCGAGCAATGATATATAGCAAAACTGGAAAGGTAAAAAACAGTCTGATATTCTGAAAACCTATAAGAATGCCGTATCAAAAATAGCACCGACAATTAGAAAACTTTCTCAGAACGTCGTAGCACGGAGATCCAGATGGATGGGGGTCATAAGAGCGACCTGCTTGTGCAGAAGATCGCCGGCGAGCGAGTAGAACAGAAGCCACCCAGCGTCCGTGCCGACTGCCACGGCCACCCCCTCGTCGTCCCCGTCCGCGTCGTCCTCCCGGGCAAAGTTTTTTCCTTTTTTTTGAACCAGTTTTTCGGAAAAAAATTGAAAAAAAAATCTTTGACGAGGGATGTTTTTTTTATCCATTGTTTTGGTCAATTTTTTTTATATATAGTCTTTGCCGAGGGCCCGAGGCGAGGCCCCTTTGCCGAGGGCCAAGCTAGGCCCTTAGCAAAGATTTTTTGTTTTTTGAGCCCAGTTTTTTTGTGGTGCTACAATACATTGTTTCGAACTCCGTTTCAAAATTTGGGCCAATTTTGACTTTTTATATATTTCCTTAATTTAATTCAATTCCTTGATTTTTCGAATATTTCAAATTTAAACTGCGGGTGCGTGGAATAATGCATTGTAGTGTTTTAAAAAAATGTTATTCATGGTATTTAGTGTATGTCGCCTGTCCACGAACTCGCATCAAATTTCGCGCATCTTCGCATAACATGACGAGGACTTGCCGAAAAGTGTTTTAAAATTATATAAAATCCATACAAAGTCCAAAAATCACGAAATTTGGCGAGATGTCATGCTATTGCATGTACAACTTGTGGAAAAATTAAGAAGGTTTCGAGCAAGTTGCGACATCCAACACCTAAAACCCAGACATCTCCACATGTCGACATGACACATACAGAGAAATTAGAAAGTAACAACTAAAGCATGCGTTACGAGATCGAAGAATGGCAAAATATAGTACTGCAGGCACACCGCGTGGAGCACGATAATGATTATGCTGACTTTAGTTCCTCAAACTTGAAGACAGGATTGCCTGGATGTGCGGCAACATGCTCCTCCATGTGCGCCACGTAGTCTGTGGCAACATTATAACCCTTAAAGCCACACTGTGCCAAGCTTATCTAGATTGTTAATCCCACTCCAGCAAGAAGTCAGCGGATCCGATCCATCAGAACGGATTATCAGCACATTAACAGCTTTCGCTATACTTCCACTTTTGAAATCGACCACCTCTAACTTGGAGCTGCAATCAATCTTGAGAACCTGTGGTCCACTGACAACATTCGTCTTGAATTCTAGCTTTCTTACTTGTTGAGTCAGCTTGATACAAAGACGACGTGGGATCCTTGTAGGTGACAAAGATTCCACTAATTGATCCATGCACTGTTGTCCTGATATAATCGCCTCAACATCAAACTTTTCAAGTTTTTCCATCCACGGCCAGGTTGGTAATCTGTGTATATGCCCATACAGTCTAAGGCTCTTGAGGGCCTTAGGTGGATTGTCGAAGCAGCTGTCTTCCATGAAATCCTCGTCGACTCCCAGTGACAAGGATTCAAGATGATAATGAGCTGAGAGGGCATCACATAAATCCTTCCAGTTTCTTCTATTAAGGCCACACACGCTGAGCTTCAGCAGTTGGGGAAGTGTTGTTTTGAGCTTAAGCCTGATCAGAAAGTCTTTCCCACCTCCTCTGCTGATATTCACAGTACCAAGAGTATGCAAGGCAGGCATGTCCACAATCCCCACAGGAACCTCCACACCACCATTAATATTATTATGAGCGAACCAACTGCTGGGCGTTAGGGATGTCCAGCTGCGGCGGCCCACCTTCTGTTGCTTGTGGTGTTGGTGTCGTACTTGATGGCCACCGTCACTACCTTCAACTTCAGTTGTTGCTGTTGCTGTCCCTGATGGCTGCTGGTTTCTAACTGCATAATCACTGTCTTGCGACGATTTGGTGAATGGCCAGCAGCAGTCCTCCGACATCTTTTGTCCACCAACTTCTGATGCTGCTGATGTACAGTCTTCATCTGGCAAAAAATTAAAGCCAGCCCGAATGTATTGAATCTTCTGCAGCTTAGTTATAGCCCGTGGCAGTGTGACTATGGAGGTGCCTCTGACATCTAGACTCTCTATCAGCACCCAATGTTTTTGGCAGACAGGTAATCCTTTGGCATCCTCTGAGACAGATGAACTTAAGGCTCAGCAGATTCCCAAAGATATGCTCAAGGTCACCATCTGTTACACCAGACGTGCCCTCTAAATCTAGCACTCGGATCCGCTTCATCTTGTCAGAGATGAAGAACGGTTCCCACATCCCATACACTGTCAAAGACCGCAGCCGTGATACATTGATCCTCTCAAACACATGCTTCTCCCTCTCCCAGTCTACCATTATGCTGAGGTGTTGTACTCTGCGTTGTGAATTTGGCTTACATTGTCCTTCCAGTACGAACACAAGATTATCTTCCATTCGCTGCGAGATAATGTATTCACGGAACAACCCACTGATTTTCCACAATGGCATGCTTGCTACTTCCTGGATTATGCCCAGCATAGCAAGCTCATCAAAGAGCCTTTCAGCATTCTCCTTTGTACTACAGCTTGTTGTGTCTCCAGAGTAACCCTCTGCGATCCATCGCCTCAGCAAGTGAGCCTTCCTGGTTCCGTAGTTTGTAGGAAAGACCGATAGATAGAAGACACATGGCATTACTGAATCTGAACAACCATCAAAATAGGAATGCATCCATGATAAAACACCACTAATCTGATGAAATTGTGGAATATTCTTCAGTTTGGTCACAAGGTCATCATTTGTATTCTCCCAGAATGAGCAAGGGGATTTGGCCACAGCATCTATTATTTTGGGGAGTCCACCACACTTGGGCACGATGCGTCCTGCGTGCTTCCAATAATTGATTTCAGTCCATTCCTTATTCCCCTCTCTAGCAATCTACATACAGAATTAAGTTCATCAATTTCTAAAACATACTCTAATTCAATTTCAAATAATAATAACTCCATAGTTTAATCTATTATAAGCATTTCAGCTAAATTCGTCACTAAAATCAGTTTCAAGATTTAGCAATGCACTCAACCGGACATAAGCATCCCCAGATACCTTCAACTGTAGAAAATAACTGAACACAGAGAAATTGATTGAAAGAGGTGCTAAAAACGGCGGGGGGGGGGGGGGGGGGGGCTGTCTATTTATTAAAGGCTCTGTTATTTTACGTTTTTACATGGGCTCCCTGTCCATTATCTGACAGAGGGCTGCAGAGATTGAAGGTAAAGAGAAGCCAATTAATTATTGAGAGTCAGGGGGAAAGAATAAGGAGATGGGGCAGCACTGCCGATGACGGATTTGGTTCACTGGCGACGGCGGCATCTGCGGGTGTCGTTCTCCTGTTGAGGGAGTCGCGTCCCCAACACTCACCACGGGTGAAAACCCAGTCCCGTCTTGGACGAGCGACGGCGGCGCTTCGGCGTCATAACCTTTTTGAAGGCGTCGTTGTGGATTTTGGTTCGGTCGGGACGTCTCGGCCTCTCGGGCAGGGCTTGCTCGTCGTTTCTGCTGTTGTGTTGCGCGGTTTGTGACAGTGGTGGAGTATCCTTTGTTTTTGTTTTTGTTTTTAGTCGTTTTGTTTTTTTTTTGTTTTTCGTCGCTCTGTGGTGTGCCTCTAGTAGAGGGTAGTTGAGCCTCGTGTCGATGACCCAATCCGACAGAGTGTTAGTGGGTGAAGTGGTTGCTCGATGACCCAATCCGACCAAGCAAGGAGTTGAGTGGGCGCTAGTTGTGGCGCGAGTTGAGTTGTTTTGGTACCTAGGTGTGCAGGCAGAGTAGGGTACCCTCCACATTTGTATAGTTTTTCTGGCCCGATTTCTAGTAAAAAAACTAGGCTAGCACTTGCCTTTTTTTCCTTTATTCGTCTAATAGAAATCATGACAAATCTTTTACGGTCCTTTAAAAAAAACAAAACAAGAGAGAGACTCCACGACAGAGTGCTAGACTCAAAACCTTTGGATACGAGTTGGTGGCTGCATTGCTTACAGGTTCAGAAGATTGCGAGGAGATACAGAATAAAGTAGTTCTTGTAGCTGTACTAGTGCATTCAGCTATTAGGTAAAAGGAAAGTCCAGCTTATTCTTTCTTTGTTTCCAGAGTATGTTAGTCAGTATGTGCAACGACATTTAATAATCATAAATGAGCTTCACTATTATTCACATAAAACTTCATAAGTGTAGGAAGTACCTGCATGCGTGCATTAAAAGGGGTTAATGTGTATGTGTGTTTGTGAGCATCTATATATCCAGCCAACCACATGTTGTGTGCAATTCATAAAAATCCCAATAAAATCATACTTTGTTGTTTTTAATAAGTTAAAACTATAAACACCAATAGTACCTCTATAGACGTGCATTTGTCACAAAATTTAAGATTTAAAGTCATTTTCTAAATATTTATATGAAAATAATAAAATTATTTGGATATAATTTTCCGATGCTAACTGCATATGCATGCCCCGTATAAACTATAAAGGTAATAACAGATTATATTATTTTTCACAATGGCATATATGGGTAATACGTTACATGCAAACTTAGGATATATTACTTTGAATTATCTTTCCTAATTACAATGGTGGATAATTATAAAACATTTAGTGGGTTTTCAAATCATCTTCCGTAATCTCAGGTGGGTAACTTAGTTGCAAAATTAAAGGATTACTTCTTGTATTTTTCAAAACGGTTGTTTTTATAAATTACAATAGATCAAATGACTATTATTCTATGATCAAGATTAGATTCTACCAAGCAGAAAGCTATATGTTTATGATTTGTTGTGAGAATTTGTAGGATTTATCTTTTTTTTTATCGTGTCCGGTGCTGAGCAGTGGCAAAAGACATTGGTTGGGGAGCTTCCGCCTAGAGTTCAAATTCTGGGTGCTGCACCAAAAAACTGTCGGGGTGTAAATCCCTCCAGTATTATTTCAAAAAAAAAGCATTGTGTTTCTATTTGGTGCCCTCTAATTATGGTGTTAGGGTATTACGGCGCATGTGGCCCACTTGCCATAATGCCTTCTCAGTTCTCACACATTGGGCCCACTAATTATAGCCTAGAGTTCAAATCCTGGGTGCTGCACCAAAAAACTGTTGGGGTGTAAATCCCTCCAATATTATTTTAAAAAAAGCATGGTGTTTCTATTTGGTGCCCTCTAATTATGGTGTTAGGGTATTATGGCGCATGTGGCTCACTTGCCATAATGCCTTCTCATACATTGGGCCTACTAATTATAGACATGTAAATGCCTACTGACGCCTCCCCAACCATTGTTAAGTTTCTTTGAATATGATCATCTATTGTATTTAAAATTGGGACTGTTTATGTATCTATCGACAGATTTCTGACGCTGAAATCTGTCACATTTTTTTGGTTCGTTTCAAAAAAAAAAATCTGTCATTTTTTTTTACGATGACACACTGTATACATACATAACATCCCTGATGTCTTTCCATCATCAGACATACTAGAGCTACTCAGTACGTATGATGGTCGAAGAGTATGTTGTATATGTACGCTCGTGCGATGACAACGACACGTGAGACGGCCAGCAGACGCGATGCCCCGTTGCGACGCATCAGGATACGCCCACTCCTCCTCTGCTGACGTCCCCGCGTGCGCTGGACCGTGCACTCGCTCCCGGCCACAGGCGAACACAAGCAAACAAAGATCTTAAAGCAAATCTAATGGCTCAAAATTCAACAGATTTCAACGCTAAAAATCTGTTGACAGATAAATAACAAAACTCTTTAAAATTTCACATCGGCATATAAAAATTGTAAATGAAAATAGTGTCCATGCTTTTGCCGTGGCTGACGGCACGAGATTCGAAGCTCAGCCTCAATGCAGGTTCGGTCCCCTTTCTAAGGTCTAGGAAGCAATTCTCTGTTTTCCTCTCTTTATTAAAACTGCTAATCATATGTTTTATTGAGGTGTCATCAAATTTAATATCCGTAAAACTCCTATATATGATTCCTATTGAGACTAGTCTTAGAAACTGAACTAATGTTACCCTTAATTAATAAGAGAATACATAACATATAGCAGCCAATCACTATGCATAAACGAAATAAGCTATTAGTACTGGCAGTACGTAGAACATGCAGGAAATATTTATTTATTTGAGAGGAGAGTAATAATAAGTGTAAACACACCTTCGTGAAGAGCAGAAGGGCTGATGGTCCATCTAGAGCCCTGATAGGGATAGTTCTTCGATAGCCGTTATCATAGTTACTGAGAGCAGTCCCAATGCAAGACTCTATCACAGAGTCTAAGACTATTTATTACCCTCATATTTATTGTATTTTGCTGATGTGGCGGCATATTTACCTCGAAGATTGTGGACACAGAGTCTAAATAAGACTCAGAGTCTTGGTTTTTCTGTCTCTCTCTTCAATAAATATACCGCCACATCAGCAAAACACAATAAATAGAAGGGTAATAAATAGTCTTGGACTCTGTGGTAGAGTCTGCGTTGTGAATGCCCTGATGCAATGTCGTGCGATCCACTCATCAATTGTGATGACCAAAATACAGGACTCTGGATGATGGCGGCATGACAAAAAGGCTTGTTTGATGGAGTCCCAGTCACTTGTGGAGCGCAGACCATCAATAACCACTAGGCATTTGTGCTTACCCATAATTTTATTACACCGTCGAATTCGGTCATAATTATCACCTTCAATGATAGCAACTGCTGTTTCCTCCATTTCCCCAGGATCATATGAATTGAAATCAAGAAGTAAGCGGCGTGAGAATTCGGCAAGATCAAACGGCTCAGGCACATCCACCCACCCGAACCTTTCAAACCGGGTCCAGTGATGTGAATCCTTGTCTAGCAGAAAATCCCTTTTGGGAAGCTCAGTTTCTTCTATCATCTTCAACTAGGAGAATACTCCGCGCGTTGCTGCGGAAACTACTAATTTGGAATAGAATTTAAATGTTCGTACAATTTTTAGAAAGAAATTAACTATTTTAAACTAATATTATCATAATTTCTTGTGCTAGTGAACTTTAATTGCAAATGATAGTGGGACGATGAGGTGTACACCTTGCATGTCAAGAGAATTGCTTAGTGGCTAAGGGAAATAGATAGTGGGTTGAAAGTGGAATGATGAGGTGGACGTGTTGCATGTCGAGATAAATATATAGTGGGGTTTGTTTATATAAGAGTTATAGATGAGTAAGCCATTACAGTATAGTAGCAGAATCTGACAAGAGCTGATTTCCCAACACCTGTTCCCCCCCACACCGCATGCACACCATAATTACTTATGTGACTCATAAATATCTCCCGGAGCAATTGTAGTTGATCTGGTGTAATAAATTGCTCGAACTGGAACAATCCCTTGTCAATGCTAGTACGAGAACAACCATGGCTGCTGAAACGGTGGTCGTCGCCCCAAGAATAATATTTCTCCTCCTGCACCTACGTGAGAGACAATTGAATAAGTAATTTGATCTAGAGAACAACACTACAAATTGGCAATTAGTGTCACCCGATTAATTATAAAAAATTACTTCTTGGGAATTATAACCAGTTAGTCTTTCATACATATATAAAAACACTCTGTCATTCAACTCTAATAAATTCTAAATTAGAGTTCCAAATTTAGAATTAGCAACTTTTTAAATATAAACAACTGATTTAATATTCACTTAAAACTATTTCTTAATAAACTAAAATCTAGTATTTTTCTAATAGTGTTTGCCCAATTGTAAGAAAAATATGATTAGACAAAGGAAACCCCATATCGAAAGACCACAATAAGTATAGGATATAAATTAGTGTGCACATAATGCCAAATTTCTAGGGTAGGGGTATTCATATATTCATTTTTGTTAAGCAAGACGCTCTAATATCTCAAATAATAGAGTCCAAAATCAGATAACCGAACTGTTTCAGAACCTCCCCGTGTCCACTCCCCCCCCTCCCGGGGTTCGACACGCCGCGCCGCCACACAAACCTCCACCGTAGGCCACCTCCGGCCGCCGTTGCCGGTGCTCTGACTAGCGGTGTCTTCGGCCCGCCGCGGCACCTCAAAAAGGGTGACCGCAGCAGCAGCTCCCTCCCTCCCGCTCTCCCCTTCCTTCTCTTGTCTCACCGGGATGAAGCACTTCGGCAACAAAGGGAGACCGACGTCGAGCAAGGGACGACAGATCCAAGCTCCCTGGGCCTAGATCCAGTGCCTCCCGCCTCGGATCCAGCGAGTAGGGAGGCCGAGCAAGCATCACCGAAGGTCGTGGTTAGAGACGGTGTGCTAGGTGAGCCGCCCGTTAAAAATGGGTGGTGTTACAGGTGTCCATTTCTGTACTTAGTGCTCGTACTTCAACAAACTGTGGATTTTTTTATATTTTTAATCTTTTTATTAAATATTTAATAATAATCACGTTTAAAACTGGGGCAAAGAAATAACATTGTCGCGCCACATACATCATTATTTAGTCATGCTAGCGGGTCCTGT
This sequence comes from Themeda triandra, assembly GCA_018135685.1. Taxonomy (NCBI): domain Eukaryota; kingdom Viridiplantae; phylum Streptophyta; class Magnoliopsida; order Poales; family Poaceae; genus Themeda; species Themeda triandra. The sequence goes on from JAENPR010001775.1 coordinate 65,529, forward strand.
GACCAGATCTATAACATTTTTTAGATCATTTATTATTAAAATATTTTGAATAAAAAATGATTACAATTTAAACATCTCCCACAAACCGAATACAACAGTTTTGGCAAATCCTCGTAAAAAAAAAAGTTTTGGCAAATGAGCAAGAGACCGAGTCTGTCTTCACAAAAGAAAAAAAATGGTTTTGTACTTTGGTATTGCCTGCTAAATAGAGCCAGAGACATCATAATTCTGCGTGACTTATGATCTGTGTGCAGAACAGTTTTTTTTTTTTTTTTTTTTTTTGTGACTTGGTGTGCAGAATAGTATACAACGTAGTGTGTGTGTGCGCGTGCACGCAACATTTTGTAGTTAATTAGTGAGGAAATTATTAAGCAGTTTATGCATATATGAGTACAATGTAAAACGTTGCTAATGTAATACTAGCATATCTAGTAGTACTAGTATTGAATATTTCCAAATTAAAAAGGACGCAATATATATACATACCTTTTGCACGGATAATGGACCAATAATGGAAGCGTTGTTGGCTTCTTCCTGCTCTTTGTCGTCCATCTTCCTCCACGAAACATCCTCGCAATGTTTGGCCACCGCTTGGTCATTAATCTTCACGAGGCCCACCAGAAAAAAGAAAAGAAATAAATCCAAAAACTTCTCACAAAAATAAGAGACAATATAAGGCCATCAACCGTGTATACTCTCATTGCTACTGTTAATAATAGCCATTGTTCTATTCTACATTTTAAATATTTAAGCACATGTGTGCTTGTCAATAGGAAATAGTCATTGTTGCGCTTAAATATAATATTAGTATCTTTCTGAGGGTACTGCTACTCATCCATCCTAGATCTTCCTTCAAGCTCTACCGCTGATCTTGAGCAACAATGATGTAGAATCTGAATGATTGTTTATGACAACTTAGTAGCTTGTGCAGTCTATACAATGTAAAGTTCTTATATTTTAAAAAAGTACAAAAATGTTAATAGAAAATACAATAGACACAATAGTTTAAACTTAACTTCAGAATTTAAAAAAACTAGCAATCAATAACATGCACTAATATTTATCATGATATCATAAGATGTAGGCTGCAACAAGAGCTACCATAGTCGACGATACAAAAGAGGTGTCATGGAAGTGCAAAAACTGTGAATATATATTACTAAAAATAATGTAGATAAAAACTATAACTAGATATATATGTAAGAAAATGATAAAGACACTATTTAATGTAATAAATCATTATTGAGTCGGAAGTGTTAGATAGTGACTAATCATGTGCGATAGCACATGTTGATAGACTATTATAAACTCTAATATTTAAGTAGAGGGGATAGCTTAATAATGTTGAGAAACTAACTTTATGGAAGTCAGCAAAATATAATATATGTTGCTCCGGACCTAATAGGAGGCGGGGGTTAGTTACCTTGTAAAAGGCAAAAATGTATGGATCATTATTGGGGTATAGTGCAAGCTGCAATACTCGATACGGCTCCCCCGAGCATGAAAGTGCAACCCCTAATTGCTGCGTTGATATGACGATCCGGCTGCCGTTGCCATGGTCCGGTAGATAGAACCTAATGAGATCCCATTCTACCGCGGAGGATAAATCTTCTAGGATAATGAGGTACTTGTGCTTGCTTAATAGTTGCCTGAGCTTGTCCTGTATGACACTATGTCCATTGGTGCGGAGGAGGTCCGCACCTTGTGTGTCTTGCCGGAGAGTGGTCACATAGAGCTGATGCAGCAAGCTCTTGAGGAACTCTTGGATGTTAAAAGGATGCATCAGCTTCAGCCTGGCACGAGCATTGAATTCTTTGCAGATTTGTGGGTCAGAGTAAGCCGCGTTGAGAATGTGCGCGACCTCAAGATCTACTCCGGCAGATCTCCACACTGAGATCACTCTAAGCTCGTTACTCTTTCCATCAGTGACCAAACACTGGAGGTTGCACTTGAACGACGAGCTTTGCTTCGCGTTGGCCTTCCACAGGTCTCTTAGGATGTCGACCGTTGAGGGGAAAGTGGTGGCACTGCCATGCTGCTCTAGCTGTACCGGCGGTGTGGTGGTGGAGGAGCCGGAGTCAAGACCGCCCAAGAGGTTGTAGCTGTGGCTCCTCTTGCTCACCTCGTCCACCCTAGCTTTGAGCTGCTGCAACTCATCAAGTGCCTGGTCCAGGTCTTTGACCCAAGCCGGTGTCATGCAGGATGGCAACCGCACCATGCTCCACACCCACGAAGCTGGCCTGGGCCGAGGTCTTGTCCAGGTGGTTAACAAACTCAACGCAGTCTTCCATGTCGAGAGCGAGCTTACGGAGCTGCCGCACCCAAGTGCGGTCCACCTTTTTGCTTGTACGCTCCTTGGCCAGATTCTTGATGAAGGACTGCATCATCTCCAACTCGTCATTGATGAACCGCAGGTCTCCCTGCACCGCCGTCTTCCGCTTCTTGTCTTCATCGATTGCCGCCAGGACCCTGCTCACACTCCCCTCCACCACATTTTTGGTGACACTAAGCGCCGTGTCCGCCATGGTGGCGTGCTCTCTCTCTCTCTCTCTCTCTCTCTCTCTCTCTCTCTCAATGCATGCGCGTGTGTGCTCGCATGTTACTAGCTTTGTGCTTGTGGTATGCTTGTGTGTATCGATACTGGCTGATCGATCCTATAGGGATATATAGTGCGGAATTGGTCGCGGAGTCTCTGACGAGACCTGTTGGTATAGGTCTGTTACAAAATTAACAGAGCTAGCCCCGGACACTTGGCTCACTTAAACATTATAAGTTGCTCGCTCTCACATGGAAGTGCTCCGATCCTTCACATGCACCACCGGATTTCTTGGATCTGAATAGAGAGGGTGGCCGCCTCAATTAGCAGTACAAATAATACTGATCATACCCTAGATCCAAAACAAAGGCAAGTTGTCACGTTAACGAGCTGACTTAGATCCATTATTTCCCATGCATGTTGTTATAGATTAGACATTAACGTAGGGGGCCAGTATACTAATATGTGACTGTTGACGCTAAATTAGATCAACACACCGGATAAGGAGATAGATCGCTCGATGTAGGGCAAGCCGAATTTGGGAATCGGCCGGCATCTTGGGGATGTCCACATCTGGACCTTGTGCCTCCAGAGATGAGCGCGATACGCAAGACACGTCGCCGGAGGAGCCTCGTCGGGAGCGCGATACGCAAGACACGCCGGTGAAGTCTCTTGAAACCCGAAACCCCACACGCCCAGGACGGACCCCGTGTGGACGTGCGGCAGCAATGGGCTGCCCTAGCCGGCCTGACCGCTCTAGAGCCGTGTTGTCGTCGATTCCATGTCCATGACGGCGGCGACGAGGAAGGAGGGTGGAGAGGAGAGAAATTAGGGTAAAAGGAGATAGACAGGGAGGTGGTCTTATCCCGATAGAAAACAACTTCAACTTGCATTCTCCAAGTTTCCCACGTTGAAAGTTACCAAAACCCGATTTAGATTCGAACCGGTTTCGGAACACGCGATCAATGCGCCGTCGCGCGCACAGACCGCTTTGGGTCGCGTCCGGCGCCGACGCTCGCGTCCGGCGTTCGGCCTCGTGCGCAGCGCGTCTGTGCCGCGTCCGGCCCCTGCTGGTGCATCCGGCGCGCGGGTGCCGCGCAGGCCCTCTCTGGGTCGCGTCCGGCAACCCTCTGCTACGCGTCTGGCGCCCTCTGACACGTCGAATGCGGAGACGATGACGTTGCGCTTGATCCCAATCATGTCCAAGGTCTTCATGATTCGCTCGAGACCTTAAAAATAACCCTCGGACATTTTTTAGCGTCAACAGTGACCCTAGCTTAATTGCAAGAGGTCACATGATCATAAATATGCATTTGTTTCTATCTACTAGCTAGGCTGTGATCGGTAACGAATCACGAGTTTACTCGGTACTCCGATTTACAATGTGTTCTATTAGGTCCTGTAAAAGAAAATATTTTCTTCATCGGAATTACCACTCATGCGCGTTGATCAAACTTGGGACAGCTAGCTAGCGCAAATCTGTTTGTTGAGGTCCTAAAGAAATTATGTTTTCATCATATCTACAGCTCATGCAAGTTGATCTAACGTGGAGCAGCTAGCTAGTGCGGATTCGTCTGCTCATCAAATTTGGGACAGCACTAGCCCCGCGTAACTGGAAATATATAAATTAGTTAATTGCTTGCCACCACCGAACACACATGCATGACGAAATGCTGCCTTCGTCATTCGAGGTATGAACCCAGCCGTTAAGCTACTAATAACCCGAAATGGCGGCTTCGTCAATCAAGGTGTTATCATGGCTAATTCTATGAACTAGTCCATCAACCCATTCTTATTGCTTCTGTATAAGTTAATTAAAATCTTAATGAAAGATATAAACTTAGAATTATTCTTTCGTCCAATCTATTTTTTTCGAAACCGTGCCATTTGCACGTTTTTCATTAAGGGAAGTTAGAGTTTTACAGACCGGCTACCCAGCTGCGAGTTGCCACTGGGTCGACGGACACACACTTACAAAGATCACCGGCTTTAACGGTGGCGCTAGAAGTAGTGACTTTATAAAGAAACCGATTTGTGACTAGGAAGACAGAAGAGTGTGAGCTCTAGGTCACGAAGAGCGGAGCGATGCTACGGAAGCCGGCCGCCAGCCAAGCGTCGGCCTCTTCGGTGATGCTCCTCAAAATCTCTGGCAGTGTCTTGTGGATGTTGTCGAAAGTTCTCATGTTGCGCTCTTTCCACAAGCACCCAAGAGACGAGGAGGACCACCGAATCGAAGCCCCTCCGAAACCGGCCCGGGATCCGTTCCTCACGCCAACCACCACTCGGAAAGCACGGCGTCCGATGGTGGGACGAGGTCCGCCGCCCAGCACGCAGCAAAGTACGAAACCACACTTCCCCTGGAGAGAACGGCCGGCAAGCAAGTGGTCCGTCGTCTCGGCCCGACCGGTCGCAGAAGACACAAGTATCATGCCGTTGCAGGCCATGGCGCTTTCTCGCGCCCGCTGTCCAAAGGCGGCCAAGGAGGGCTAGCCGGAAGAAGAACTTCACCTTAGGCGGTCCCGAAGCCTTCCGAGCTCGGGAGCCCCGGCCAACCGCGTCCCGCCGACAAAGAAAGCCCCGGTAGGCAGAGGCGCTGGAGTAGACACCGGCAGGGGTCCAACGCCAGACCATGCGGTCCGGGGTGGACGGGTCCAGGTGCACTGACTCCGTCAGGTTCCAGACCTGCGCGAACTGTGCGACATAGGTCACCGACGGCGCGCCTCGAACATCCTGTGTCCAGGTCCTGTTGTGCAGTGCTGCCCTGACCGTGCGTTTGCGGCGGCGCGCTCCAACATGCCCAAACAGCAGTGGCACCGCTGCACACAGGGGGCCGCACGGTAGCCAGCAATCCGTCCAGAACAGGGTGGTCTCGCCGTCTCCAACCACGAAGTGAACCGAGGAAGAGAACATCTGCTGAATCACCCTCTCGGCCTTCTGGGGCAAGGCCGCCCACGCGGAGCCTGGCTTAGCGCGGCGTAGCCACTCCCACCGAAGGCGCAGCGCAAAGCCCTGGATCCGGAGGTCAGGGAGGCCGAGGCCGCCCAGGTTGATCAACAAACTTAGGACAGCTACCACACGGTTTCGTTCCCGTACCCGCCCGCCTAAGGGCACGTTGATCAACAAACTTAACAAATTACCTCACGGATTCGTTCCTGCACCCGCCATAGGGCACGTCGATCAGCAAACTTATTAGGACACCCACCACATGGATTCGTTCCCGCACCCGCCTCAGGGCTCATTCAGTTCCTTCGGAACGAGTGCCTGGAACGTTCCTTGTTGGAATGATTAGCTGATTTGTGCAAATTTGATAAACTGAAATGGTTACTAGATCCAATCCAGCCTAAACAAACGGACCCAAGTGGATATATTTTAATTGTCTGCCACCAGCCGCGCACACATGCATGCATGACGAGATGCTGGTTTGGTCCCTGGGGGTGGATTTTGTTTGATGCATATCACTAGAGGGACGAAGATGGGTCCATGGACGGGCGATAGTTTGTGATGATGCCGGATAAACCGTAAAATATATTGGACAAGCTTGCATTGTGTCCGTGTATTTAATCTTTATCATTACTAGCAAATATGTTACCAAAATTCATACAAAATGATAATGACTATCACATCCATTATGTTTACGCTCACAACAAATAACAATGTCCAATTGAACATGTATCGAGTTCAAATGCACATCTCCGAAGTAAAAATGAGAAAACATAATTTCTTTTTTACCATAATTTTTTCTATTTTTTCTCTTTTGCTTCTTTTTTCTACGTAATGTGTTTGGCACCCACATGCGTTACCTCCCATATGGGAGTTCAAGCAACTCCTTGTTAATGCAGTCAGGCATGAAATCAAAGTGATATTCTTATTCTCTTGTTTATTCTGTCTGTGCAGCATTGCTCGTCTGCATTTGACTATGCTAGTTCTATTTATTATTTTAATATAAATAAGTTTTTATCAAAACTATATAGATGGTGTAAAATTTTCACCTCAAAACTTAATCTAGAAATAATCATAATAATTATTGAAAAGTATGGGTTATGCACGGAGGCTTGTCTTAGACACGGCAGGACAACAGAAAGTTACTGGAGATTACGACAACACTGGCGACGAGGCACTACTATAGATTTTTATATCACAGCCGGTTCGTAACCCTCATCACAACCGAAAAGTGAACTGGCAATGCACAACCGGTAGTGTTGTGGGTGGTGCATCACAGCCGGTTTTTTTGCCCCGGCGGTGATGAGTTTACAACACTGTCGATTCGTAGCAGACACCGGCAGTGTTGTACGAGGGCAACACTGTCGGCTTATTCCAAGAACCGACAGTGTTGTCATAGCTAACACTGCCGGTTCGTTCCGAAAACCGACAGTGTTGTCAGGACGAACACTGCCGGCTCATTACAGGAGCCGACAGTGTTGTCAAAGAGAACACTGCCGGCTCGTGGAACAAGCCGGCCGTGTTATCTTTGACAACACTGCCGGCTCGAGTCTTAAGCCGACAGTGTAGTCGGAGCCAACACTGCCGGCTTAGGGGCTGGATCCCAGTGATTTTGTTTTTCATTCTTTTTATTTGTAATTATAATAATTATATATTTACAACAATAATATTAGACCGTATTATAACGAATAATTATTAATAATAAATATATAATTATAATTATATAAAATATATTATGCTACTAGTTTTTCATCCAACATTCACTGTATATTCGTTACACAAATATTTTTTCAACAACAATAAAATAAGAAAACTACAAATTAATCTAGCAGACGGGCGATGTCCTCTTTTGTATAATGATCCTTATACTTCTTTGCAGTTGCAATTGTATATAAGCCACCTTTTGAAAGCACATCCGTCAGCATGAATTGTGCCAGCTCACACTGAAGTGTCTCTATCTCATAATCTAGCAGCCTTTGGTGATCAAATTTGGTGCGCTGTTCCAAAAAGAGGCAAAAATAAAAATCAGTACAAGTATATATATTTTTTGCATTAAAAGAAATAAATGAAAAGGGGGATTATACTCACAAATTCTTCCGGCATCTTTGTAGACTATCCAATATAGCGGTAAATCGCCCACATGACATAGAAGCCACACTCATTGTTGACATACCTTTATGCTTCTTCCGCACACTATGCAAAATTGTGATAATTTCAACAACAATGAAATCTGTTTGCGTCCCACCTTTATGCTTTTTCCGCACACTATGCAAAATTAGGAAGAATATTTAAAAGAAATAAATAGAAAAAGGCATATTGTGATCATAGGAATATGGTGTCGCTAGCATCGCTTACGCATTCAGCACGTCGACCAGTGGCTGCACATCCTCCAGTGGCTTTTTCTTGGAGTCCCACACCTCGATCTCATTTTTTATAAGATTAACACAAACGAGGGCGTAATGGTCGCTGCAATCGAAAAACTGTAAGTAACGAATAGTCCGGAAAAAAATTAGTGTAAACACCCCTGGTCAAGAACACATACTTGAAGTTGTAGGGTAGAAGTATGTGGGTTTTCTTTTTGTCCACAAACGCTTCAAAATCGGCTTCAGTAACTCACCAAAACGACCAAAAAGAATCATTTTCTGAAACTAACAAAACTGATTGGCATTTTTTTGATTTTTATATGATTTTTGGTGAATTTTGTGAGATTTCTGATATTTTGCATTGGGAACCCCAATCTATTTCAAAAACTATTAAGGTCCTTCCACTTTTCTTTCTTTATTGCATATTTACATCTAGAACCCTATATTTCTTTCTATTATATTTCTTGCTCCTAGTCTCAATTGGACAACGTAATTAAGTTACCGTGTAAGCTTTGACTTTGTACGAAGGTAGGTCAGAGCGGACAGATTTTTGGGCAAACTGAAATTTTAGCCTTTTATTAATAGGTATATACAATAGATATAGATATAGATATATATGGTCTGTTTGGGAGGGCTTAGCTTCACTAGTGAAGCTGGTTTTTCACTTTTTAGCTTTGCGATCAGCTTTCTCGATGAGGCCAATATGTTTTTTTATCCCATTTGGCAAAACAGCTCCTCATATTGGAAGACAAACAATAAATTACCATAATACCCTTATCCTTATCCTTATCTTCTTACCTTCCATTCGCTTGTTCCCTGGACCCCGACGCAGTGCCCGTGAGCATCCCACGGCGACGCCTGGCCGCTGGCTTCCCATGGCGGCACGTAGACGCGCCTAGCCGCCGGCGCCCCCACGGTGGCTCGCTCATGCCTCCTGGTGGCCGTGCGGGCTCGAGTGCCCGGCGGCGCGTGCGGGCTCGAGCGCCGGTGGCTATGGTCGCTTGCGCCGTGGCGGCGCCCTGGCAGCACGCGCCCTAGCAGGCGGTGAGCCTGGGTGGGCAGCGGTCCGGCGGACACGTAGCTGGTGGCATGACGCCCTGCATCCGGTGGACGAGGTCACTCGCGCCCCCATGTCACCGGCGGTCGTGCTCCGACGCTGCGATTCGGTGCCTGGACCTCGCGCCCGGCGTCTCTGGCGTCCGCGATTCAGTGCCCGCGCTCCGACGCAACGCCCCCGGGGCCCACGCTCCGGCCTCGCATCTCCACGACCGTGCCCCGCCGCCGTCGCTGCAGCCTCGCGCCTTCGTGACCCCCCCTCCTCCGGCGACCACGCATCGGCCCTGCGTCCTCGGCGGCCGAGCCCCCATCCTACGCCGGCGGTCGCACTCCCGGCGCGCCCTGCCCTGGTGGCCGCGCCCAGTACGCCGGCGTAGCTTGCTCTCTCTCTCTCTCTCCCGGTGGGGGGCAAGGCCGGTCAATAGTACAGGGTGGGCCCTACTTGTGTCAGATGGAGCTGTGTGAAGCTACTATTTTCAGCTCTCTCTCATCACATCTCTATGTGAGAGGAGGAGAAAAATAGCTTCACTAGTGAAGCTGTTTTGAAAACAAGTGTTTGGCAAAAAAAACAGCTCCCAACAGCTTCATGGGGCTGTTGGGAGCCCTCGCAAACAGGCCCATGGTATAAACAACTTAACAATTTGTTTTTTTGTCAAATAACTTAGAAATTATTATTTTTTAGATAATGGATATTGAATGCCCGACTTCTTCTATCAAAAGATAGAATCTCGCCAATTATTACAAAGTTTTGTCGACGGGCTTAAACTGCACAACACTTGTGCAAACCACCAGCGGGAAACAGAAACGAAATAAAGTTCTTAAACTAAACATGACCAATATGTCTTGAGGACGACCACCCGTTGGAACTAAAAAAATTGCAATGCTGATGCTTCTAGAAATTGTCCAACTTGGAGCAGTTGGTCCCGCTAATCATGATATATTATATATTACTTAGTAACTATTATTATAAATATAGTTTGGGCAAGTGCTAAATATGTTGATTAGTACTGTATACGTTTTGTGTGTCTATTTGGTGGTGGTAGCAGTACTAGTACTAGTTAACATATCATATTTTTTTTGATAAAATTAGTGTTAGTGCATATCTATTAGTCAATTAGAACACATTTTTGTGTGCCAATTGTTCTCATCATATAATTCTCATCCATCCAACAAACAGGAAAATGACTCATCTCATCCTAACAGCTGATGCATACTGACTTTTTTTTAGATAAAGGATAAATAATATTCGACCTCTACATCTAAGGATGTACACAACCAATTATTACAATGTCTCTGATTGATGCATACTGACTGATCTATCATTTGAATTTATAAAGTGTGGACTTGCATAGTTAAATGGGACATGGCAGAGGAATCTGTGATGAGACCTTGAGGGAGGTCCTGTTACAAAATTAACTTAGGTATCCCCAGACTTGACCCACTTGATCCTTCACATGCACCTGCGAGAGTGGTGGCTTCAATTCTAGGAAACCGAGCGATGTAGCTTATTAGCACTACAAATAATACTCACTGTACCCTAGGTCCTAAACAAAGGCAAGTTGACACGTTAACGAGCTGACCTTGATCCATTTTTTTGGGTCATGCCACTATACCAATATGTGGCCTTGGAAGAAGTCACGTTATTCAAACTTGGGACAGCTAGCTAGCGCGAATCTGTTTGATGTTTTCATCGAAATGGCAGCTCATGCACGTTGATCAACGTGGGGCAGCTAGCTTCCGTAGATTCCTCCGCTCATCCATCGAACTTAGGACAACGCTAGCACGCGGATTCGCCACCGCCCCCGCGTAAGTTGACATAACTAATTTCCCGCCACCACCGAACACATATATGACGAAATGCTTGCTTCGTCATTCGAGGCATGAACTCCCAGCCAATGTAAATTGTAAGCTGCTATACCCAGAGGCAGTGCCTTATGGAGTCTATCTCACTGATGAAGATTATCATATTTTGTGGCACTTCTCTTCTACGGGTAAATATAGTGTGCAATCTGTTTATGCTGTGATTAATCACAGGGGGTGATTCCCATGTATGTGTTGTAGCCGGTAGTGATCTTAATTTATCATTTTAATTTTTATTTTATAGTATTTTTTTGTTTTAATTATTCCGTAGCGTAACCGAGGTAGCGAAACATTGCCCACATCGTATAGAACCAGCACTGATTGTTGCCCGCCGGCTGCTTCAGGCATGTGATGTCCTTCATTTCAACAATCTTGAATGGTTTTTGCGTTCTACCTCTATGTTTTCTTTGAACTTCGTGCAACATTATAATAAATAGTTAAAAGGAGAAACATTAGAAAGGAATACGTGTGATCAGAAAATAATATGTTATTAGGATCACTTACTCATTCAGCATTTGCACCAGTGGCTACAAATCCTCAAGTGTTCTTTACTTCAAATCCCACACCTCGATCTGATTTCTTTTAAGATAGACACAGACGAAGGCCTAATGGCCGCTGCAATCACATAATCTTAATTAACAAGTAATCTTAACAAAAAAGAAGCATAAAAACAAAGGTCTAAAGCACATACTTTCACTAAGTCCAATTCAAAATTGCCCTACAGGATGAAGGAAGAACTAGAATAAGAATCAAGCAATGTAGCCATCAACACAAAGCTAATTTATGCAAGAAAATCAAAGAAGTGGATGCTTGTCACTAACCTTAAAGCAAAAGGATCAAGCTATTCTTAAAAGTTTAAGTGCTAGCTCACGGTTTTTAGCAACCTTAATAATGGAGGAAATAGCCTGCGCGCGCTCATCTGTTCTTTGGAATGAAGTGAGGAGGAAGAGAGGACGGGTACAAGCCCTTTTTGTGCTGTCAGGCAATCACTGCCGGCCCAAGCCTAGAGCCGGCAGTGTTGTTACCATATCACTGCCGGCTTTAGGCTTGGCCCGACAGTGATTGATGGCCAAGGCATCACTGCTAGGTCGAGACACCAACCGACAGTGATGTGCATCATCACTGCCGGTGTCATCGCTCCCTGATGTAGTCTTGTAAGTCAGAGCTTGGCACCGGTATTGAAGTCTCATTACTACCGATTTTGCCATTTTCGGTAGTGATGAGGTGGGCAATGATGGAATGATCTGTAGTAGTGACTCCTTCGTGGGAGGCTTTGCTACTATACTTGAAGAACCTTGTGAAGCCAATTGACCGTCGAATAAGCACGATTGCTTATCATGGTAGAGGGATTAATAAAACAGTAAGCCACCAATGAGCAGAGATCCACAAAGAAGTTTTACCATGCTTGAAACTTTTCAGTTGACAATAATTTATCATTTTTTTTGAAAGAGTCTGGAGGGGTTTACACCCCTACAGCATTTATCAATTTTGGCACTATGACAAAAGAATAACACGATGATTAAGAGAAACTGGAAGTCGATACAGGTTTTATCTTTAGCTAATAACCATAAAAAGAGGATGCTACTGACACCTTTTTGTCTTTGCTAAATATACAATCTGATACGTTGCTCCATTCTGCAGTCTTTGATAACTTGCGGCTATCATAAAAGTTCATTTCCATCTAAGCAGGGAGGAAACCAAAAGAACAATTGGATTAAAGCGCACGTTGTGCAATGATAGCATTCATTCTTCGTTTCGGCTGCGCAAAGGTCGTAGAGGAGGGTAACCAAAGAACAGATCACGCAGCTAACAGCGTAAAGGGGACGATGATGCTTCATTACTTGAATGCATTGGATCCTGGCAGTTCTTTTTTTATTTTTATTTTTATTTTTGAGCAAGGATCCTGGCAATTCTTTATTTTTATTTTTATTTTTGAGCAAGGATCCTGGTAGTTTCGCACTGCCACAGTAGACCCCAAATAAAACGGTACATGAAGCACAGTGCTCTGTGCAGCAATATTGGCCTTTGATGTCAATCGTTTCTATTAATTAATTGGCTTCTAATTTGAGATATTTTACCATGCTTGGAAATAATACGAGCCCTTCGTTTCCTTAAATCGACGGTCTAAAAATAGGTGGAACCACATGAGAGGAACTCCGGAACCGTGGACACGGAACTAGTTTCGAAGGGTACGAGAGTCTTTTGACATATAAGAAGCAGCTTCTCTGAATAAGTTTCTTCGAATCATGGAGTTGCTACGCCGTTGGAGGCACGTCCGATCACCACAACGAACACCGTCGTCACAGTCACCCGCGGCTCACCGTCTGATCGATGGATCAATCGATGGAGCCGCATGTTTCTTTTTTGTCCTGGTGCGGGTGCTAGTGGTGTCAATTCGTCGTCGTCTTCCCAGCTTCGTGCTAGCTTCTATTCTTGGTGTGTAGTTGGTTAGGTGGATTACATCATGACTGATGGGGTTAGGATTCGTGGGATTTTTGCCATTGTTCGATGGATCATGCATGGGAATTTGGGATCCGAAACTGATGGAGGTGAGAATCGCTGCAATGTACTAAACTACCTTTAGAGAGAATTAAGGGGAGGAACCAACTAAAAATAGATTAGAGAAGTAAAAATTCTCTTCTAATTTACAACGATTCTTCTGGGAGACGTACTGGAACTGCACAGGAGCACAACTTCAGATGATTTACAAACTTACATAATTGTTTGTTGTGTGACTAGTCCTCTGGACTCGCTGGGGATTGGTATATTGTATACTATGCTAGTTACTGGGCTGCTCCAACAAATCTTTCATTTTGTATCAAGGTTATTATGAGGCTTCTTTCTGGACTCTGGAGATACTTCAGATCGAATGCTCGCACTCGTCTTTTTACATTAATTATTGCACAGCCATTGGATTCGGCATCATCTTTGAAGAAGGCAGCGTAAAGAAAGAACATCAAGTGTCTTCCTGTTCACAAAATTTGTAGACATGCAGGCCTTTCATAGCTTTATTGAGACTTCAGCTTGAATGAATCATCGTAAACCCATCTAGTATTGTCTCTTGCTTCGGACGACACACTACCAATATTATAAAATCTTGAGTATTCAAACCACGCTTTTGTACCTTACAATCTGATATTTTTTACGTTTAATAACTAAAATATAATACGTTGCTCAAAATAATTCTTTTCTTAGCAGAGGAAGCAAAAAAAAAAAAAAAAAAAAAGGACAATTGACCAAAGCGCACGCTGCAGAATCACCAACAAGACGATGCTATAAATCTAGAAGATCTGATTCGACTGACAAAAGTAAATTAGAAAAAAGAACAAAAGCCAAAAGGTTCCAATCCAGCAGCAGCAGTACGACGTAGTAGTAGTGGTGGCGGTGGTGCAGTATATATGAGTGTCCAGATCAGTGTTGAATGCACAACGGTCCCTTATTACAAATTGAGGGTCCACTGTAACTCGGAAGTTAGGGGAGAGTTGCTTACAACCTGGAGAGCACGATGGCATCGTCTACCCACCAAGACGAGCGAATCGGTGCCAATCTGATGGTAGCCACAGACCGCACACAATGCCAGCGGCTGAAAAAACTGGTGAACAAGGAAGACGCTACCACGATGGTGGTGGTGATGTCGAGGGCAGAAGCACCGGCCGAGAAGCCTACACCGCCAAGCATGCATCCGCTGCTAGCGGAGGCAGCATGCAGAGGCAACTGGGAAGAAATTGCCTATCTTCTCGAGAGCGAACAAGACCTGCAAGGGCATTCAAGTAAGACCCCTACCAAAGAGTTTCTTGATAAGGTAGCGGCATATTCCACAGGTAACCACCACGCCGGCAGAAGCTCGGCGTCGGCGGCAATGCCTACCGACGTGGAACAAGGCATTGATGCAGTGCCTCGTCGTCTCAAGGGTGTCACCATGGAAGGAGACACGGCACTGCATTTGGTGGCAGCCAATGGGGATGATAGTAGCTTCCTGAAATGCGCCGATCTAATCCACAGCAAGGACAAAGACTTGCTATGTAAGCAAAATAACAAGGGTGACACACCCTTGCATTGTGCTGCCAGGACAGCAGGGAGGTCTGAAATGGTCTTTCATCTTGTTGTTCTAGCAACTGGGGACAATATAGTTGAACAACTCCTAAGAGAGGAGAACAATAGTAATGAGACGGTCTTGCATATGGCTGTGCGTAATGGGGATCATCAATTGGTCAAATATTTGTTGGCAACCGAGCCAAAATTGGCTTGTTTTCCTGAGCACCACTGTACCTAGCCATTCTACTGAATCAAGACAACATTGCGCAGATGTTGTATGATGA
This sequence comes from Themeda triandra, assembly GCA_018135685.1. NCBI lineage: Eukaryota > Viridiplantae > Streptophyta > Magnoliopsida > Poales > Poaceae > Themeda > Themeda triandra. The sequence continues at coordinate 80,603 of JAENPR010001775.1, forward strand.
ATCTGAAAATAATGTTCTGTCCTATTCCGGCCCAAATGGACAAAATGCGTTGCATGCTGCCGTTCTACGAGACCCAGGTACACACAAGAAGCCTGCGTTAACTCTTCCTGCTCTTATATACCCCAAAGGCTCTACCAATTTTCTACCTGGAGCATTAACTTTAATATACACATATTTTTCTACTCTCTCCGTGCCAAATTATGGTTATCTATATGCCTTGGTTATTTAATATTGATTAAGTGGACAATATAGATATATAGATCTATGGTTATTCAAATATTGTTTTGTGGTAGAAGATGTTGATTTTGAAGGAATATTTAGTTTTTCTAATAGCGAGATGCAAAATTAATGGGTTACGTAGAACATCTATTGTAAAAAGGAGGTGGATAATTAGATGTGAATTTTTATTTAATTTAGATCATGTTTCTTAATGTCTTAGGTGGGTAATAATTCAAATACAAAGTGAGTTACTTTATGATGTTTTGCGTAATAGATAGGTGAGTAATTGTCTAGAAAATAGAAAAAATCTAATACCTATTATTATTAATGGTGATTAGATTCTATTGATCAAATTGAGGGTTAGACGTTTTTAGTTTCTATAAGAATCTCTAGGATCTATCTTTTCAACGGACTTCGGTGGTCCGGGACATCATCGTCCAGCCGCGCCCTCATACCTCCGGAGATGGTATTGGCAACGGCTCAACGACTGACAGTGAAGCCTCGGAGGAAGACAAATTGACCAGGTATCTCGAACAGCTTCAAGAGAACATCACCGCCGGCAAGAGGCACCTAGAGCAAATCAACAAAGAAACAAGAGCGGCGACCATCCGGCGCAGGCAGTGACCATTACACCAAGCAATGTGTTTGGTACATCAAGGGGCTCGAATGCAGGGACGGTCAAGCTCCACCAGCTCCGCAGGCGGGAACAGTCAATCACACTCGCAGAGCAGCGCCAAACCCCCGCAACCGTAACCAAGGGTACAACCACAACCACCGGGCTCAGCAACCCCCATTTCAACAACCAATATACTACCCTCAACCAGGCTTCGCCAAGCACAACAGCAATACCAGCAACCTCAACCAATCGCTCAGCAGGCCCAAGTGCAAGCCTTACCTCCGCCACCACCTCTACCAGCATTACCTCCGCCACAACCAGTCAAGGTCGAGGGTGAAGCGCAAGGGGCTCAGATCGCAGTCAACAATCCCACAGCCACCTACGGTGTCATCATGGCAATATCCGGAGGTTCAGGTGAGGATCACGGCAACAAAAGGCAGCGCAAAGAGCATTTTCGCCGAGTCAATCATGTAGCCAGCGAGGGACCACACAGAAATGCCCACTGGTCCCATATTCCCTTAACCTTCGACAACTCAGACCTCAAGCTCAAGCAATATCCACACACTGACGCGATGGTCATCGAAACAAACGTCGCAGGTTGGACAGTGACAAAAATCCTTGTGGACAACGGCAGCTCCGCTGACATCCTATTTGCGTCTACCTTCGACGGCATGAAACTCGACAGAAACTCACTACAGCCCGCAGGCCATCCACTATTTGGGTTCGAAGGTCAGCAGATCAGAGCGATCAGAAAGATCACTTTACCAGTGTCCTTCGGCAACAAATCCATCGCCCGCACGGAACACATCACCTTCGATGTAGTCGACATCCCGTATAACTACAACGCCATGTTCGGAAGAGGTACCATCAACCAGTTCAATGCCGCGATTCACCCTGGTTACCTTTGCATGAAAATGCCAGCGCCCGGAGGTATCGTGGCCGTCTACGGGGACCAAAACACGGCAAGAATAGCGGAGCAAGCAGCCACTCCAGGACAGAAGAACGTCCATTACCTTCAAGAAAAAGAGCAGAAACAGCGGCAAGAAGAGGAACGAAAGGAGCAACGAGAAGCAGAGCCGAAGGTAGATGCAGCTTGGTTACCTTCGCGCGCACAAAATGAGGAAGAGACAAAGAAGATTCGGTTGTTCCCGACGACCTCGAAAAGAAAATCATCATATCGCCTCGCTGACACCGAATTTGAAGCCCAACTCGTCCAGGTTCCTTCGCGACAACGGTGATGCCTTCGCGTGGTCGGCCTCGATCTCGTTGGAGTAGATAGAAAACTCATTGAGCACTGCTTCAACGTCAGCAAAGATCATCCCCCAATAAAGCAAAAGCTTCGTAAGATGTCAGAAGAAAGGAAACAGGCCGCCAAAGCGGAGGTAGACCGCCTGTTAAAGGCGGAGGTCATTCGCAGGGTCAAGTACCCAACTTGGCTTTCTAATGTGGTGATGGTACAAAAGAAAAATCTCAAGTGGCGTATGTGTGTTGATTTCACAAGTCTCAACAAGGCATGCCCGAAGGATTGTTTTCCGCTACCCAGAATAAGTACCCTCGTGGATGCGGCCGCGGGTTGCGAACTCTTATCTCTGCTCGATTGCTTCTCTGGCTACCATCAAATCTGGATGAACAAAGACGATGAAGAAAAGACTAGCTTCATTACCCCCGACGGCACTTTCTGCTTCAGGAGAATGGCCGAGGGGCTTCGCAATGCAGGTCCAACCTTCGCTCGCATGATAGCGGAGGTCTTCAAAGACGACCCCACAGTCTCGGCTTACGTCGATGATATCGTGATCCAGAGCAAGTTCAGAACCAATCACATTGCTAACCTGGCAAGAACCTTCGACAAGCTTAGAAAGGCGAAGCTGAAACTCAACCCAGAAAAATGCATCTTTGGAGTCAGCAAAGGGAAGCTTTTGGGTTGTCTTGTCTCAGCTAGAGGAATCGAAGCCAACCCAACAAAAATAGACGCCATCGTTTCCATGTCACCTCCGGCCTCAAGGAAATCTGCCCAGCGCTTGACCGGCCGATTGGCATCGCTCAGCAGGTTCATCTCGCGATCCGCAGAGCGAGGGTTACCATTCTTCGAGGTCCTCAAGACCTGCGAGCCATTCAAATGGGGTCCGGCTCAGCAAGCTGCCTTTGACAGTCTCAAACAATATCTGCTCAAGTTAACAACCCTCGCAAGTCCTGAACCTTCAGAACCCCTACTGCTATATGTCGCCGCGTCGCCCCATGCGGTCAGCGCCGTTGTTGTCAAAGAAACACTTGAGGAGCACCAAAGGCGGCAGATCCCGGTTTATTATGTATCGGAGGCCCTCGAAGGTCCCAAGAAGCACTACTCGGAGCTTGAGAAGGTCGCTTACGCGGTGGTCATGGCAGCAAAAAAGCTCAAGCACTACTTCTAATCCCATCCTATCACAGTACCTTCGCAGTTTCCTCTGGACAATATCTTCAGAAACCCGGAGGCAGTGGGCAGAATTGCCAAGTGGGCTTCGCAACTCAGCGACTACACGCTAACCTTCGTCGGCAGGCACACGATCAAATCCCAAGCTTTAGCAGATTTTATCGCAGATTTGTTGGGAATATGCCCTAGAGGTAATCATAGAGATGATGATATTTCGCATGTATCCATGATATGTAATGTGTCCATTGAATATCCATTAAAGACAACTTGTATTGATTGGCAATTATGTGAATTGTTTGTGGAACTCTTTTACTTGTATGGTTATTCTATATATGTCCCAGTCGGAGTTCATGTGAGGACACACATGAATATTAGACTAGCACATTATTAGTTGATGACTATGTTTCACAAGTCATGGACATGGAGATGTCGAACTAATAATGTGGGCACATGTATGGCATGTAGGTGGATGACCCGACATGAGATTGTCTCTATACACATCATATACGTTATGTCCTTCGACCTGAGATTGTTGTATGTGCTCGAGATGTGTATCAACTTGCTTAGGGACTGACAAACGCTACTCCGTTACTGGGTAGTTATAAAGGATGTCTTCGGGTTTGTCGAGAAGCATGCTATGAGACATAGACAATCAAGATGGGACTTGCCCTCTCTAATGAGAGTGATATCCGGATCACTCAAGTGATTGGATCAACAAATGCATGGCCGTGCTTGGGTTAAGTGTTAACCCACGAGTTGAACCAAATATCATGTGGAAAGGGAGTAACATGTATGTGGTCGTGGTGGTTCGTCTGATATGATCATTTGCGTGCACATAGGAGTTGTCACGCCTTGCTAGAGGCCGCTGTCAGCTATTGGGCGAATAGGAGTATTCGGCCCATGTCTATGTGTGTGTGAACCCATAGGGTCGCACGTTTAAGAGGCTGGAAGCCTAATTCGGGTTGGACCCGAATTAGACAAGGCTTAGGGTTTCTAATGGGCCTCCAACTCGGGAGCATATGAGAGACGCCTATATAAGTAGAGGGCAGGGGTGCGGCCAAACCGAACGCCCTCCACGCTCTCGCCTTCGCTCCTCGCGGATCTAGCAGTCCGGAGGCGCATCGCTTCTCCCTCGTACGTGTGTGATACCTCGGAGGTGCTGCATCTGGAGCACGAGGACGAACCGCAAGTGGTGGGAGGAGTTGCTGGACGACCACGCAACTGCACGGCACTGCTGCGATGCATTTGACTACATCGAGTCGTCTTCCGCTGCATCTGCGCGTCTAGTGGTAATCCCGTAACCTGTAACTAGCAGTAGATCCTGGGATATGAGGTAGAAAAATTTTGTTTTCCGGCTAGCGTAGCACCCTCATAACCCTTCAGTGGTATCGGAGCTATACTACGTCATTATAGGTTCTGGATTTTGCATATGTGATATGCGCAGTTTTAGATGTGTCTCTGATCTTGGTTCATGGTCTTGCCGCGTTGGTCTTGTAACGATCTACTCGTACCGGTCGGAATTCCGCCATCTGAGTTAAGTGATACATGTAAATCCAATCACGGCGAGTTAGAGATCAATCAGATTGATCGAATTGAACCCTAGGTCAAGTGCTGAGTGCATGTGATGCGCGGCGGCGGCAGATTGGATCGGTCGTCAGGCGCCGGGTTGCCGAGAAAAGTTCTGTTCGTAAAACGGCCGTAACTTTTCAACCGTAACTCAGATGGAGACGATCTTTAAACGAAAGTTGTAGACAATTTCGAGATGGAACCAACCGAATCCCACTCTGTCGGATTCAATAAGATTAGAATTGTCAAAAGAGGTCCACAAGATAGGGTTTTTCACGATTTACTTTTAGTAGTCGAATCGGTTAACTCTGTTTTGCAGGATTTCGTGACTGGTATAGCCCTTATGTGTATGTGATGCATGTATGTAATTAATTCATGGCTTGCATGTCATGAGGATGACAATATGGGCTGGAGCCATAGAGATATTGTCAAAATTATTGTAATGGCCTGCATGCCAATCTGTGATGTCCTATCCGTGACTATGTAATTTTAATTCACTAGCTTTGGCGTTAGTGATAGTTAGTCATGGCGGATTCATCACTGAAGGATGGCATACATGGATCGTGGAGATGGAGATCACCATGATGAACAGATTGTAGAGATGGAGATCTCGAAAAGAACAATGGGCTATACCAAGTCAAATCTGTGTTTATGCCGTTCTTACTATGTTCTACTTTCACATGCTATAATGTTTTTGTCTACATTCGTGCGGTAGTGAAGTAGAACGATCCCTCAGTAATGTTTGAGTTCATGCTCCCCCAAACCTTGCACTATCGCTGTCTTGTACAATCGGTGGTGGGTCTATGAAATTAGGGTGCCACCGATTTTCCTTGACTAGACAGGATCGTATCGAATACTTACTGCATAAGGTTTGGTTGCTTGAACGAGGTCATCCTAACAGTTAGGGACTTTGGAGCATAAGAAGTTGGTAACCCAAGCATAGAGATGCTATCCAACAACAAGAGTCATATGCGGTGTGATTAGCAAAGAGTTGCTTACCGATCTATCATGTCTTCTAGTGGTGATGCTAAAGCTCACTAGTCGACTTGCTAGTTGTGGGTCTTGAATCACTAAGTTTCAATCGAGGGATATTGATTTTAGTGGGAGTAGATTATATTTGATATTATTTACTCTATCATGGATACTTTGTCTTAGTATTTTGCATTACTTTTGTTGTAGATTAATGTCTTCTAAGCAACCATTTACTTTGCGTTCAATTCTTGAGAAAGATAAGTTGAATGGAACAAACTATGTGGATTGGATCCGCAATCTCGAGAATTGTTCTCGTGGCCGAGAAAAGGAGGATTATCTAGACAACCCCTTACGAGATGAGCCCGCTGCGATGCATCTCGTCGCTAAGAAAATGCTTACAAGAAAGCATGTGATGCCGATCTTGAGATAAGCCGCCTTATGCTTGCATGTATGGAATCCGATCCGCAGATGCGGTTCGACAACAATCATTCAGCGAACGATATGATCGTGGCGCTTGAGGATATGTTCCAAACTCAAGCTAGGACCGAAAGGTTCAATGTCTCTAAGGCGCTTGCCGAAACCAAGCTAGCGAGAGGTGCATTTGTTGGGCCACACGTAATCAAGATGGTTGGTTACACTCGAGGTTGGAGAAGCTAGGCTTCCCAATTGGCCAAGAGTTGGCTACCGATTTCATTCTCTCGTCTCGCGCCGCCTATGGAAACTTCATCTCGAACTACCATATGCATGGGGCGGAGAGGGGCTTGAATGAGTTGTGTGGCATGCTGAAAACAATGAGGCCGACATAAAGAAGCAGGTGGTGGCCAATTGTTGGCATCCCGTAACAAGCCTAACTTTAAGAGAAAGAAGGGCAGGGGAAGAAAAAGGGCAAGGCTAAAGATGAGATCTCCAAGCAGCCTCCGCCCGCCCCCAAAGCTGGACCACCAACCGATGCTAAATGTTTTCATTGTGGTGGGGAAGGTCACTGGAAAAGAACCGCAGCGGTACTTGGCGTCCTTAAAGAAGGACGGCGGTAGCAAAGGTACTACCGCTCATACGCTTGTTGTTTATGTTACAGACATTTTCCTCACTAACTCTTATATCAATTCTTGGGTATTTGATACCGGATCGGTTGCTCATATTTGCAATACGATGCAGGGAATGATAAGAAGTAAAAGCGTGGAGAAAGGAGAGGTTGATTTCCGCATGGGCAACAATGCAAGAGTTGCCGCGTTGAACGTCGAGACGATGCAACTTCACCCGCCTTCGTGATTTATATTGGAATTGAATAATTGTTATTTTGTTCCTAGCTTAAGTCGAAACATTGTGTCGCCTTCATGTTTGATGAAGGATGGTTATTCATTTGCGAGTAAAGACAATGGTTGTGTTATCTCAAAGAATGATATGTTTGTGGCTTTTGCATCCATTGTGAATGGATTATTTATTTTAAATCTTGATGATGCACCCGTCTGTAATGTTAATGCTAAAAGGCCTCGGCTTAATGAGTTAAGTCCTACATATATGTGGCATTGTCGTTTGGGTCATATAAGTGAAAAACGCATGAAGAGGTTCCATGATGATGGGCTTCTAACTTCGTTTGATTTTGAATCTTACGAGACATGTGAGGCTTGCCTATTAGGCAAGATGACCAAGACGCCTTTCTCAGGTTTTCTTAAGAGAGCGTCTGACTTGTTGGAACTAGTACATACTAATGCATGTGGACCAATGAGCACGACAGCTAGAGGCGGATTTCAATACTTCATAACTTTTACTGATGAATTTAGTAGATATGGCTATGTCTACCTAATGAAGCATAAGTCTGAAACATTTAAAAAGTTCAAAGAATTTCAGAATGAAGTAGAGAACCAACGTGGCAAGAAAATTAAGGCCTTGTGATCTGATCGTGGAGGCGAATATTTGAGTCACGAGTTTAGCAATCATCTTAAGAGTTGTGGAATTGTTCCACGCCTTACGCCACCCGGAACGCCACGTAGAAATGGCGTGTCTCGAGCGGTGTAATCGGACTTTGTTGGACATGGTTCGGTCTATGATGAGCCGCCGGACCTACCTTTATCATTTTGGGGATACGCTCTAGAAACAGCCGCTTTCACATTGAATATGGTACCATCTAAGTCCGTAGTTAAGACACCATATGAGATATGGATTAGGAAGAGTCCTAGTTTGTATTTTCTAAAAATTTGGGGTTGTGAAGTTTATGTCAAACGGCTTATATCAGATAAGTTAACACCCAAATCGGACAAATGTTTTTTCATGGGATATCTAAAGGAAACTTTAGGATATTACTTCTACAACCGCTCAGAGGGCAAAGTGTTTTTTGCTCGAAATGGTGTTTTCTTAGAGAAAGAGTTTCTCAAAAGAGAGAAGAGTGGACAAAAGGTGTATCTTGAAGAAGTTCAAGATGAGCCAGATGAGAAGGACTCTACGAGTGATGCTAATGTAGCAGAACAAGTTGAGATGCCCATGGCCACTGAAACACCTCCATAACCACGAAGATCAGCGAGACTTCGCGAGTTGCGTGGGGATCTGTTATTGTTGGATGATGACGAACCTGCAACATACGCAGAAGCTATGATGGACTCGATTCCGAGCAATGGCGAGTGCCATGAGATCCGAGATAGATTCCATGGGAGATAATCAAGTTTGGAACTTGGTTGACCCGCTCGATGGTGTTAGACCCATCGAGTGCAAATGGATCTATAAAAAGAAGAAAGATATGGACGGAAATGTTCACGTCTATAAAGCTCGACTTGTCGCAAAGGGTTTTCGGCAAGTTCAAGGAATTGACTACGACGAGACATTCACTCCAGTAGTGATGCTTAAATCTATCCGGATCATTCTAGCAATAGCTGCCTATTTCGATTATGAGATTTGGCAGATGGATGTTAAAACAGCCTTTCTAAATGGAAATTTAGAGGAGGACGTTTATATGATACTACGAAGGTTTTGTTGATTCAAATAATGCTAGAAAAATATGCAAGCTTAAGAAATCTATTTATGGGTTAAAGCAAGCATCTCGGAGTTGGCACATTCGTTTTGATGAGGTTGTCAAAGGGTTTGGCTTCCGTCAGAATGAAGAAGAGCCTTGTGTTTACCAAAAGGCTAGTGGGAGCGTTGTTGTGTTCCTAATCTTGTATGTGGATGACATACTATTGATTGGGAATGACTTTCCTATGTTGCAATCTGTAAAGACTTCACTGAATAATAGTTTTTCTATGAAGGATTTAGGAGATGCAAGATACATCTTGGGCATTAAGATCTATAGAGATAGGTCGAAGAGGCTAATAGGATTATGCCAAGATACATACATTGACAAGGTATTGAAACAGTTCAACATGGAGCAATCAAAGAAAGGGTTCTTGCCTATGTCACATGGTATGCGCTTTAGCGACAAGCAATGTCCTTCATCGATGAAGAGCGCAAACGCATGAGTAAGGTTCCATACGCTTGGCGGTTGGTTCCATCATGTATGCCATGATATGTACTCACCCGGATGTCTCATATGCTCTAAGCGTTGCGAGCGGTGTACCAAGGCAATCCTGGTGAGAGTCACTGGATTGGTTAAAAACATCCTTAAGCACTTGAGAAGGACTAAGGATGAGTTCCTGATCTATGGAGGTGAGGAGAAGCTCGTTGTAAATGGTTACATCGATGCTAGCTTCCAAACTGATGTAGATGATTCACAATCTCAATCAGGTTTTGTGTTCATAGTAAATGGTGGTGCAGTAAGCTGGAAAAGTTCCAAGCAGGAGATAGTGTCCGATTCTACAATAGAAGCCGAGTACATTGCAGCTTCTGAAGCTGCAAAGGAAGGTGTTTGGATGAGGCGTTTCCTCATTGATCTTGGTGTGTTTCCTAATGCGGCTAGCCCATTGAATCTACATTGTGACAATAATGGGGCGATAGCGTAGGCTAAGGAGCCAAGGAATCACAAGAAGAACAAACATGTACAGCGGAAATTTCACCTCATCCGACAGTTCATCAGCGAAGGTGAAATTAAGATGTGCAAAATACACACGGATTTGAATGTAGCAGATCCGTTGACAAAGGCCCTTCCACGGCCCTAAGCATGAGGCGCACATGAGGTCTATGGGGATTAGACATCTTAGAGATTAACTCTAGTGCAAGTGGGAGACTGTTGGGAATATGCCCTAGAGGTAATCATAGAGATGATGATATTTCGCATGTATCCATGATATGCAATTTGTCCATTGAATATCCATTAAAGACAACTTGTATTGATTGGCAATTATGTGAATTGTTTGTGGAACTCTTTTACTTGTATGGTTATTCTATATATGTCCCTGGTCGGAGTTCATGTGAGGACACACATGAATATTAGACTAGCACATTATTAGTTGATGACTATGTTTCACAAGTCATGGACATGGAGATGTCGAACTAATAATGTGGGCACATGTATGACATGTAGGCTGGACTAACCTGACATGAGATTGTCTCTATACACATCATATACATTATGTCCTTCGACCTGAGATTGTTGTATGTACTCGAGATGTGTATCGACTTGCTTAGGGATTGACAAACGCTACTCCGTCACTGGGTAGTTATAAAGGACGTCTTCGGGTTTGTCGAGAAACATGCTATGAGACATAGACAATCAAGATGGGACTTGCCCCTCTCTAAAGAGAGTGATATCACTGGATCACTCAAGTGATTGGATCAACAAATGCATGGCCGTGCTTGAGTTAAGTGTTAACCCACGAGTTGAACCAAATATCATGAGGCAAGGGAGTAACATGTATATGGTCGTGGTGGTTCGTCTGATATGATCATTTACGTACACATAGGAGTTGTCACGCCTTGCTAGAGGCCGCTGTCGCCTATTGGGCGAATAGGAGTATTCGGCCCATGTCTATGTGTGCGTGAACCCATAGGGTCGCACGCTTAAGAGGCTGGAAGCCTAATTCGGGTTGGACCCGAATTAGACAAGGCTTAGGGTTTCTAATGGGCCTCCAACTCGGGAGCACATGAGAGACGCCTATATAAGTAGAGGGGAGGGAGCGGCCAAACCGAATCCACACCTTTGGCAGCCACCGTCGCCCTCCATGCTCTCGCCTTCGCTCCTCGTGGACCTAGCAGTCCGGAGGCGCATCGCTTCTCCCTCGTACGTGTGTGATACCTCGGAGGTGCTGCATCTGGACCATGAGGACGAACTGCAAGTGGTGGAAGGAGTTGCTGGACGACCACGCAACTGCACGGCACTGCTGCGACGCATTCGACTACATCGAGTCATCTTCCGCTGCATCTGCGCGTCTAGTGGTAATCCCGTAACCTGTAACTAGCAGTAGATCCTGGGATATGACGTAGAAAAGTTTTGTTTTCCGGCTAGTGTAGCACCCTCATAACCCTTCAAGATTGGACCCCCGACCCTCACAACAAGGCAGAAGATATAGAACCTCCGTGGACAGTGCACGTGGACGGAGCATGGGGAGCTCAAGGGGCCAGAATCGCAGCAATCTTAACGTCACCTTCGGGAGTTCAGCTCAGATACGCCGCGCGGCTCAAGTTTCAATGCACCAACAACTGCGCCGAGTACGAGGCTGTTCTTTTGGCTCTCGCGAAGCTTCGCGCTCTCTCTGTGCGCCGGGCGGTCATCCGGACTGACTCTCAGGTGATCGCCGGCCACATCGAGAAAACTTTCAAGGCAAAAGACTCGGAGCTACAGAAATACCTTCACACTGTTCGCAAAGCAGAAAGTTTCTTCCTGGGCATCACCACAAAATCCATCCCTCGCAGTGAGAACAGGGAGGCGGATGAAAGAGCCAAGGCTGCAGCTCAAGCAACACCACTACCTCCGGATGTCTTTTACGAGACCCTCGCAGCACCTGCGATCGCCTGCAATACACCACATGTAAGGTTGGTTAATGTCATATCCAGCGAAGATTGGAGGGCTCCTATCGTAGCTTACATCAAAGGATTCTATGAACCCGAATCGAAAGAATAAGAAAAAAGAATGATTCAGAGAGCGCGAGGGTACAAGATCAAAGGCCAGAACCTTCACAAAGCTTCGGTCTCTGCTCCCTAGCTAAAGTGCGTCGCCACAAGCGAAGGTATCGCTATACTCAAAGAAATCCACAAAGGCATTTGCGGCTCACATAATGGTCCTCGGGTCCTAGTTGGGAAGGCATTCAGACAAGGGTTCTACTGGCCCACCGCTCTGTCCGATGCTTCCTTGATGGTGCGCCATTGCGGAGGTTGCCAGCGGGGCCGCCAACCATTCAAACAGACCCGTAGCTCTGACCACTCTAATCTGCCCAACCTGGCCAATGCAACGCTGGGCCATGGACTTGGTCGGGCCTCTACCGACCGCTCCTGAGAAGCTCCGCTATGCGGTGGTAGCGGTGGAATACTTTACCAAATGGATCGAAGCTCGGGCGCTTGCCACCATCACCTCCGCCACAGTACATGTGGGGGTATAAACCCCTATACCCACATAACCCGACTTTAGGCCTGCTCGGACAGAGACCCTTGGCCCAAGAGCGCAAGGCCGACCAGGGCCCAACTCTGGTCGGCTACCTTGGAGGACAAGGAAGTAAGGGCGGACTAATTGGCGCTTCGGCGGTGAAGATATCGATCACAGGAGATTAGATCAGATAAAAGTTGTTACCTTATATGTACATTTGTGCCCCGGAAATATCGGGCTTGTAATCCTGCTCCCCCACTATATAAGGCGAGCAGGACACCCTCCCAAAAATGATCTTCACATTGATATATAGACTCGATCAAGAGCACAGGACGTAGGGTATTACACGAATCGTGGCCCGAACCTGTATAAACACAGCGTCTTGTGCATCTTGATTACATCTTGTTCGTCATCTAGCATGCCTTACCGATCAATCTACTACCTTAGGCATACCCTAGGTAGACTGCCGCCGATATTTCGTCGGCAGTGGCGCGCCAGGTAGGGGGTGTGCGTTTAGATCTCAAGATGAACAGGATGGTTTTGTTCCCTGCCTCCATGGACCTCGACGACATCGCCCCGATCACCTTCGGCTCTTTTGGCTCCTGTGACGTAACCGAGGTAGCGCCGGCTGTCGAGGCGACCGCACTCGACGCTCAGGACGCAACTCCACCGCAAGAACGAGACTCCGACCTCACGGAGAGGCTGCTAAGGCCGATGGTCCAACCATCGATCCAGCGCTATCAAAGACGCCGGGTCGATAACTCAGATCTGATTGAGATGATTGATCGCCATGGAGAAGGATTGGCGGAAACTCTCGCCCTCGCGGAATCCGCGCTCAAGCAACTTGCCGACCTCCGGGTCGATGACGGGTTCATCCCCGTACAGCGACGAAGGCGCTGCAACACACAGGGGTCCCGGTCAGATCCAGATCTATCCAGATCAGATCGCCCGAGGCCATCGCTCACCCGCCCGCCACACCCTACGCTGGACGACGATCGTGGAGATCGCAGCCCCTTCATGTTTGGGCTCAAAAACGCCACCGCGTCCTACGAGGAGCTCTTCCTCCATTGGTTCCTCGGACGCCGGGTCGGATCCGGCATCCACCGACCTCGCCCCACTTCGTCAACATGATCACCTCCGGAGGGACGCCTGACGCTGCAGCGCAGCCATCGGACATGGAGGAGTCGAGCATCCCATCGCTCCCCTCTGCCGTAAAGGCAGCCCTCGAAGCAGGATCTCCAGATCAGCTCCTCGACGCAATTGGTTATATGCCTCCCGCTCCCACCGAGACGCCGAGCTCCATGACGACACAGGTATCGCCAATGGCGATGGACGTCGATAAAATCGCCGATAACAACACCCCGGATGAGGAGATTCTCCAGTCGGTCGCTGAGCCAAGCAGAGAAGAGGATAGCCCCGAGCGTCCTCCAGGCTTTGGCAACACCGTATTCATGGTCAGCAATGATGAGCCCACCGTTGATAATGAAACTCCAGATCAACGCCGCGACCGCATTGCACGCAACGCACATCGTGGTGTTCGGTGTGATCGAGAACAGCAAGAAGCGCAGCAGCGGGCTGATCAAGCCCGTCATATGAACCGCAACTTGGCCGATGAGTTCGATCTGGTCGGACACCGTTGGGTTCACAAAACCCTGACAGCTAACATAGCGGTGGCCAAGAGCAAGTTGGAGGCATTACCTCACACCCCTGCGGTCCAGGAGATCATCGACCACCTGATGGCAGCTGAGGGGCAGGTAAATCGCATGCACCGGGCCGAAATTAGGGGAAAGATCTGCGAATCACATCCCAAGCAACAGATCGGCCAACTCTTCAGATCGCTCCAGCAACTCCAGTTCCGACTCCTCCAGCCGTGACGTACGATCCATAAACCGCGACCGCCGCCGACGATCGCCGGACAGGCGCCGCCGCGACGACTCACCGCGACGACCTCGGGAGCGGCGCGGCCGCCGGGCTTTCCGTGACGATGACGCCGACCAGCACCGGCACAGGGATCGTTATGACGGCGATGACCGGCGCTATGATGGGGGCCGTTTCGAGATCCCCGGCCCCAAGCCATACTCAGAGTGACTCAGGGAGGTGCATTGGCCGCAGAACTTCAAAGCCAGTGAGGTGCAGCCGTACGATGGCCGCAAGAATCCCGACCAGTGGCTCTTCTTGTATGAAACTGCAATCCGAGCCGCAGGAGGCGACGAAAGTGTGATGGCAAACTACTTACCGGTGGTCCTGGGTCCTTCCCCAACCAACTGGCTCATGTGCCAGCACGAGGGCTCGATCCACAGCTGGCCTCAACTTCGCCAGATGCTGTCCGAGCATTTCAAGGCTACATGTCATCAGCCAGGCTCCAAGTGCGCCTTGGCCCAGATCCACAACTACCCCAACGAATCTCTACGAGAGTACATACGCCGCTTCAATGACATGTGGATGACGGTGACGGACATCACACAGCAAGAAGCCGTCGAGCTCTTCATCAAGGGGCTCACCCAACCCCGCAATGAGAAGTGCAAGATCGAACTCCTCCGAACCCAGCCGAAGACGATGGGCGAAGCCCTAAAAATCGCCGGTGAATGGACACGTGTCGACGACGCCTTGCGATCCAGCAAAGAGGACGGTACATCTCGACGACCTCCCCGCCGTGACGACGACGACCGCGATCGCGATCATCGCGCACGGAACCGCGGAAACTGCGACGACAGACGCGACTCTCGGCGCCCTGAGCGGCGCAGCCGCAGTCACGAGGATGACCGACGTGATTCCCGCCGCCGCGAGCAGCGCAGCCGCAGCCGCGAGGACGACCGGCACGGACGCAAGCGTAACCGACGCGATGATGGCCAGCGCTACCGCGGAAACCGCGTCCACAACGTCAACAACCAGGATAAGCCATATGATGATGGCTATGACAAGGACTTTAGCCAAGATTGCCCAAGGCACCCAAACAAAGGCCACACGATGGGTCAGTGTTGGGGCTTTGCCAACATTTTCAAAAAAGCCGACACGCGGCGACCGGGGTGGCAACAAGAATCGGAAGGACAACCGCAACGCCGACAAGGACGTCAAGAAGGAGAAAGACGACAACACCTCGGACGATGACGGCCGCCGGAGTTCAAAGAACCCGAAAGAAACGTCGTCATCTTTGGTGGCAAGGTCACCACGGAGTCCCAAAGGGACAAGAAGCTACTCCGACGGTCGATAATCGCCTTCAGCCGCCGACCAGGAACGCGTTGCGAGACGTCAAGGCACTCCGCACGGGTCGGAGCAGCCAATCTCCTTCGCCCGAGCGGACATGTGGGCATGAGGGAGGACTCCGGTCATTTCCTCCTTGTTCGGACCCGTCATCCAAAGACCTCCGCTTCGAGAAGGTGCCGGTCGACGGAGGCGCAAGGCCTTAAACATACCGTTTTTACGGACATACAAAGAGCTCGGCCCGAAGACGGAAGACTTGGAGCCCTACGACTCGCCGTTCGGGGGTGATGCCGGGAAAGCCCTCCATGCCCCTTGGTCAAGTCACCCTCCGAGTCCAAGCTTGGTACAAAGCAAAGCATTTTCGCTCGAGCACCTTAACTTCATCGTCGCCGACTTCGAAGGTGTCTACCACGCGATCCTCGGCCGACCTGGTATCGCTAAGTTTATGGCGGTGCCGCATTATGGCTACATGGTGCTCAAGATGCCCACGGAGAAGGGCATCCTTTCCCTCTGCAGCAACGTCCTCATGGCGTGCCACTGCGAGTCAGCTTCATTCGCCGCCACCGACCTCGCCGACCTCCGAGCCCGCATGGCGGATATGGTGCTGGAGGCCAAGGCCATTCCACCGGCTGACCTCCAGATACCACTCAAGGAATCCAAGCGCTCCTCCAAGAAGAACCGGGAGTACAAAGAGATCGAGCTCATCCCGGGAGACAAGACAAGAACCGCCCGGTTGGGGCCAATCTCCTCAAAAGGAAAGAAAGCGCTCGTCCAGCTTCCTTCGGGATCACATCAGCGTGTTTGCATGGAAACCAGCAGACATGCCGGTGTTCCTGTGGAACGGGCCGAGCACTTCCCGAATGTCTCCGAAACCGCCAAGCCGGTGAAGCAAAAGCTCCGACGGTTCGTGAACGACAAGAGGGAGGTGATTAGGGTAGAAATAGCAAAGCTATTAGCCGCAGCTTTATAAAAGAAGTGTATCATCCCGATTGGCTTGCCAATCCGGTCCTTGTACGCAAGAAGAATAAAGAATGGAGAATGCGTTGATTACACCGCTCTCAACAGATGCTGCCCTAAAGACCCCTTCACCTTACCACGTATCGACCAAGTCGCCGACTCCACCGCGGGCCGTGAGCTGCTTTCCTTCTTGGATCCGCTACTCCGGCTACCACCAAATATCCCTCGCTATCGCCGACCAGGAGAAAACCTCCTTCATCACCCCTTTCGGCGCTTACTGCTACAAAACGATGTCCTTCGGCCTCAAAAATGCTGGGGCCACTTACCAAAGAGCAATCCAGAATTGCCTAAAAGACGAGATCAGAGACCACCTGGTCGAGGCGTACGTGGACGACGTGGTGGTAAAAACCGCAAAATCCGACTCTCTGGTCGCCGACCTCCAGCGAACGTTCGACGCCCTAAACGTGTTCCAATGGAAACTGAACCCCACCAAGTGTATCTTCGGCGTGCCCTCCGGCATACTGCTCGGCAACGTCGTGAGCCAAGACGGCATACGCCCAAATCCCAAAAAATACAAGCCGTCCTTAACATGCAGCCCCCTCAATGTGTCAAAGACATCCAAAAGTTAACAGGGTGCATGGCGGCCCTAAGTCGTTTTATCTCGCGACTAGGGCAAAAAGGACTGCCATTTTTTTGATTGCTAAAAGCAAAAGAAAAATTCGAGTGGTCGACAGAGGAAGATACCGCCTTCATGGAACTCAAAACTTACCTAACCAATCCTCCGATGCTTACGGCACCCAACGACGGCGAAGAAATGCTCCTCTACATCGCGGCCACCGACCGAGTAGTCAGCACGGTACTTGTGGTCGAGCGAACGGAAGCTGGTCACGTTTACCCGGTCCAGCGCCCAGTTTATTACGTTAGCGAAGTGCTCAACGATTCCAAGCACCGCTACCACCACATTGAAAAATTGCTATACGCAATTTTGATTACCAAGCGAAAACTTCTACACTATTTCCAATCTCGGCAGATCACGGTGGTCACAAGTTTCCCGCTAGGCGACATCCTGTACAACAAGGATGCCAGTGGTCGAATCGTCAAATGGGCGCTCGAACTTATGGCATATACCGTCAAGTTCAAAAACCGCAACACCATCAAGTCACAAGCCCTTGCCGATTTTCTGGCTAAGTGGTCGCACCTTACCACCCCTTGGTACGAGTCCAATCACAAGTACTGGGAAATGTACTTCGATGGTTCGCTCAAAATCGATGGCGCGGGTGCCGGTGTGCATTTTACCGCCCCCTCGGGAGACGAGCTCAGCTACGTCCTTCGCATCCATTTCCCGGCATCAAACAACGCTGCTGAGTACGAAGCTGCGCTTCATGGACTGCGCCTCGCCGTCGAGCTCGGTATCAAGTGCCTAATGGTATACGGCGACTCCCTCCTTGTCATCAACCAAGTGAATAAAGTGTGGGACACCACCAGCGAGCGAATGGAGGCCTACGTCGCCGCAATACGACAGCTCGAAGACAAATTCTATGGCCTCGAGTTCCACCATGTCGTACGCGACAATAATGATGCCGCCGACAAGTTGTCAAAACTTGGCTCCACCAGAGCCGCTATCCCACACGGTGTGTTTGTTCATGACCTGCTCGAACCATCCGTTTCGGTGCCCTCAGAGGCACAAATTCCCTTCCTAGCAAAGCCGGATCTCAATCCTCCGCGCCCCCAGTCACCAAGCAACGTGACAGCCGACCACGTTGCCTTGATGGACATCAACGGCGACGAAGACGCCATGGCCGAGGACGCGTTGGTACCACAAGAACAGTCACCTGACATCACGCCGACCACGCCCGACCAGTCAGACTGGCGGCTGGACTTCATTCGCTACATCACCGACGAAGACGTGCCAGACGATCCCATCCTGCGCGAACGTATAATACGACGCAGCAAGCATTATGTCCTCATGGACGGCGAGCTCATGCGGAAAAATGCCAAGCAGGAAATCTTGCAAAAATGCATAACGCAGGACGCTGGCATAAAACTCCTCGACAAGATACATTCCGGCGAGTGCGGCAATCACGCTGCCTCCAGAACACTGGTCGGCAAGGCTTATCGTGCCGGTTTCTATTGGCCAACCGCCGTCACCGACGCCGAGCAGTTGGTTCGGCACTGCGTCAACTGCCAATTTTTTGCCAAGCAAACACACGTTCCGGCTCATCAACTGCAGACAATCACGGCCTCATGGCCCTTCTCGTGTTGGGGGCTCGACATGATCGGCCCTTTCAAGAAAGCTCCTGGAGGATTCCGATACGTCTACGTACTCATAGACAAGTTCTCCAAATGGATCGAGCACATGCCATTGGTCAAGGCTACCGCCAAAAAGGCAGCCGACATGCTAAACGACGTCATCCATCGATTCGGCGTCCCAAACTCCATCATCACCGACCTCGGCTCCACATTCACTGGAAGTGACTTCTTCGATTTTTGCGACAGCAAGTGTATCAAGGTCAAATATGTCTCAGTTGCCCATCCACGGGCCAATGGACAGGTCGAACGTGCAAATGGCATGATACTCGATGCTCTACGTAAACGCCTATACCAAGACGACACCGACGAACAGCGCCCTGGTCGATGGCTCAAAGAGCTCCCGGCCGTAATCTAGGGACTCCGCACGCAGCCAAGTCGAAGCACCGGCGTCTCTCCTTACTTCATGGTGTTCGGTTCCGAAGCCGTTCTCCCCAACGAAATCGCCTTTCGCTCTCCACGCGTCGCTCAGTACGACGAAAGCATATTCGACGACGCCCGAGCTCTAGAGGTCGACTCCATCGAGGAAAAGCGGCTCGAGACCTGCGCGCGAATCGCCAAATACCTGGCATCCATGCGCCGGTACTACAACCGCAACGTCAAAGAACATCTCTTCGTGGTCGGCGACTTGGTTCTATGGCGAAAACAGAACCTCGCCGGCATCCACAAGCTCGCCTCCCACTGGGAGGGGCCATTCATGATCAAGGCGGTCACTAGGCCGACCTCGTATCAGCTGTGCACTTTGGATGACCCTCCGATAGAGGTCCCGAATTCGTGGCACATCGACCACCTACGGAAGTTCTACCCGTAGCTCCTAGCGCTAAGAGTTGCATGTACCTATCTTGTATTTTCTCGATTCATGTCGATTGAATAAAAGATCGTTACTGTTCCATCTTGTCTAAAGTGCGTCTCGAGGCACCTCTCGCAATTTTTTACTCCTACCACCACGGACACGATCAAGACAAAAGCTAGAACACGCCTACATATAATAAGGTGGCCATAGCCGCAATGTTGCAAAAGTGACCATGCCTTGCGTCACACCGCACAAGTTTTCAGCCTTCTGACACAAGAACAATAAAACAGCACCCTTACAACGTTCAGGGTACTATGCGGACGTTCTTCACCATCGCCTTGGACGTCTCCAGGGAGTCGCGCCTGAGCTCCTCCGCCGCGTCCACGGTAGTGCCCGACGCCAGTCCCTTCCGCAGAAGCTCCAGGTTGATCGAGGGACTGTGGGAACGCACCACAGCAAGCACGTGGGAACCCACGTGCTCTGCGCCCTCCCTGATGAACTCCTACAGACGGGGCCAAGACGCCTGGCTCGCAGCAGCAACAGTGCCAAGCGAGGTCGCCGACGTGATGGTCTCCGCCTCGTCCTCAGCCAACACATTACGCACTGGGGCGATACCACCGACAATTTCCGCCACCTCACCTCGAGCGCGTTGGGCATCCGCGTGGAAGCCCTGGACCTATTCCTGCGACTCACGAAGGCGACCTGCACATCACGAGCAATGTGAGATACAACTCCGACTGTCCGACAACCCAAGCCAATTGGACGCGTCATACCTTCAAGATCCTGCTGTATCGCCGCATGGCGAGCGGCCTGCTCCTCCGTTTGCTGGCGCATCTCCGCTATCTTCTTCTCCACCTGCTCAGCGTGCTCCTCCACGACTGCGCCCCAACGATACATTATTATGCAAATGGCAATAGCACAAGTACTTTCCTCCACTCTTCTCATACTCAGGACATCGCGTACCTCTTTTCTGCTGCAACAGCTGTCTCACGTGCTCGGCCACCTCCTCCTGCTCGGCTGCCCGGGCCGCCAGTTGCGCGTTTAGCCCCTGCATTGAGCTTCTCAGATGCTCGACCTCACCGAGCAGACGGGTGTTCTCCGCCAACGTTGCCTCAAGCTGCTCTAAGGCACGTTTTCGCCGATCGGCGGCCCGGCCGACGCTCTGCCGAACACACTATCAGTCAGGCTACATAAAATGTTCATCGCCAACAAGAAGTACGGCTCCCCGTAAACCAACATACCTAAACTTGACGTAGCAGCTTGGTCACGGTCCCCTCCATCTGACGCATGGCGTCCTCCGGAATTTCCTCCTCCGTCGCCGCGTCGACAGCTCCACCTCCGGAGCTCTGCCCAGTCTCACTGTTGATAACGGGACCCAGTTTGACAGCTTCACGTTCAAAGAATTCTGCTTCCAAATCGGCACCAAAATCCACTTCGCCTCGATCAGACATCCGCAGTCCAATGGGCTAGTCGAAAGGGCCAATGCAATCATCTTGCAAGAAATCAAAAAGAACCTCACAGACAAACCACTCGGCAAATGGGTAGAGGAACTCATCACCGTAGTATGGTCCCACAACACCTCCGATGGCAGAGCCACCGGCATCACCCCATTCAAGCTACTCTATGGAGAGGAAGCTGTGCTCCCAGAAGAGCTCCGCCATGGGTCACCAAGAACTACCTCCGAGGCCCCTACTCAAGATGAAGCACTGGACAAGGACCTACTCGAAGAAGTAAGGTGCAAAGCGGTCAACAACCTCCGCAGCTACCAGGCTGAAACCCAGAAGTGGAGAGACAAGAAGGTCTCGCCACGCGAGCTCCGCCAGGGAGACATGGTATTGATCAGGAAGCAGAACGCGAAGATGGCGGGCAAGCTCCAAGACAAATGGCTCGGTCCTTACATCATCACAAGCTCCGCAAGACCAGGGTCGTTTCATCTCCAGGATTCCGAAGGTCGCGAATTACCGCATACATGGAACATCGACGACCTCCGCAAGTACTACCTGTAGTGGTGCACAAAAAACTATGTAATCTCTACCTTCGCACTATTTTCTTTCCTTCGCATACACAGACTATCCCTGCACTCTTTTTCCTTATGACAGGGCATAAGGTTTTTTGATGAGGCAGGAAAACTATGTAATGTAATAAAGATTTGCTTCCCTGAATTTTGCATGTCAACCACCGCCGAAACGGGCTAGGCTATGCCTTGCCCTTATCAGCAGCCGCTTTAAGTGCGGGGATTGCCTCGAGACGACAATCGGGTCACCCCGATGCAAGCCCATCAGAGACCCCCGCCACTCGGGCCAGGGGCTGCGACGAAAGCAAACCCCACCTCGACTCCCACAGAGGGCGAGGAGCGGAGGTAATAAAATCCGTAGACCCCCGCCACTCGGGCCAGGGGCTGCGACGAAAGCAAACCCCACCTCAACCCCCACAGAGGGCGAGGAGCGGAGGTACCAAAACCCGCAGACCCCCGCCATTTGGGCTAGGGGCGGCGACGAAAGAAAACCCCACCTCGACCCCCGCAGAGGGCGAGGAACGGAGGTACCAAAATCTGCAGACCCCCACCATTCGAGCCAGGGGCTGCGACGAAAGCAAACCCCACCTCGACCCCCGCAGAGGGTGAGGAGTGGAGGTACCAAAATCCTCAGACCCCCGCCATTCGGGCTAGGGGCTGTGACGAAAGCAAACCCCACCTCGACCCCCGCAGAGGGCGAGGAGCGGAGGTACCAAAATCCGCAGACCCCCGCCACTCGGGCTAGGGGCTGCGACGAAAGCAAGCCCACCTCAACCTCCGCAGAAGGTGAGGAGCGGAGATACAAGTACCACCAGACCCTCGCCACTCAGGCCAGCGGCTGTGACTAAAAATTAAATACTAGCACACCCTCGCTCCCCAAACCAAGAAATGCGCCAGGGCAAGCTTCGTTTCGACATTTAACCCCCTCAAAGTAACCATTCTCTGTTGATACTAGATACGCACACGAAAGAATCAAAGAGAAATAATCCACAAGCGCACGGATATCGGTGAGCACTTCACCTGGGAGATATTCCAGAGTATCGTTATTTATTTATCCGCTAACAGAGAACGTGCATCTGACTAACCCAAGTCTATACCTAACCGCTGAGCTACAAACAAGGTAGTGAGCGATATAGAGAGGATTACTACCACAGTCTTCTTCCAACCTATGGCAAGCTTTGCGACTACTGATCTATGGGAGCACCTAAGAAAAGACACCACAGAGGATGCTTAACCTAGCACTTTTGGACCTACCTTACCTACTGACGGGAAGTGGGCTACAAAGGTAACAAAGGGATTGTCACTTCCCTCGATACTACCACGTTTCCGGCCAGATAGGGAGCATCTACGAGTGAACCTAGCCCAAGCACCACTCTTACGCTACGAACGATTACTCTATTCCCAACCGGAAGCGAATAAAGTAAACTCATAAACCAAAGAGCAATAATAACAAGAACTTACTAGTATTAGAAGTTGAATTGCGAATGATCCTAGAACCAAGCCTCGGGTTAGGAGACTTGATCCCACAGGTACAACCGGAGAGGAGACACCGACATGCCGGGCTTCCTCCAACTCTACCTCCACCCTATACTCTCTCTATCTATCTTGAATGCTAGGCTCTAGGGAGGAGATCCATTCAAGGGACCTCTCTCACCTGATCCTCTCTGGAAATAATGAATTAGGGTTTCAAGGGATGCCTCCTCCAGGGTCAGAGGCCCTGTTTATATAGCCCCCTAGGATGCACCACAGCCCTCGGATCAAACCGACCTAAATGGATGATTTTTATTCATCCTCAAAGGCGGTGGAGGCAGGATCCGCGAGATTCACTGTGATTGGCTGCCGGCGCGGGGCGGCCACCCCTAGGGTGGAGGCGGGCGCCTCTTGGCTGGGCCCAAATGGGCTCATATTTGGTGGGCTGATAGATCTCTTCATTAGCTTCGATTTGCCGCGTGGATCACCTAAATCGGAGTTCGTATGAGGGAGATATGTCCGTTATACTCCGGACAGCTCTTGGAGCCCAATTGTAATCTTCCGGATGGCATAACTTTGTTGTCTGTACTCTGATTTGGGTGAACCAAAACTCTATTTCATGTGTCTCGATGAGCTCTACGCAATGGTGAACTTTATTCCATCATTTGACATACTTCTATTTGATGATTCTGATCCTTTTCCAGTTTAGTCCCTGCAAAACATAGATTCACCAAAACTCGTGAAATTCTGTCAGTGTAACCCCTATATCTTGATGGTAATTATATTTAGATCTTTTTTCATGTCTAGTTGACGGTAAAAATTGACACTTATCGACCGTCAACAACTCCCCCAAGCTTACCTTTTGCTCGTCTCTGAGCAAAGATAAACTCAGTGATGGATCAGGAGTTGCTACAATGCTTTCACGCCTCAAAAGTACACATGCGTTCAAACAAGAACTCTCCTCCGGATTAGAGTGAACTATTTTGACTTAAAACTTACTCATATTACCTTTCACCATGGGGCTTGTAGCCGTCACTTGGGTCTTGAGCAGTTGAAAGACAGAACGGTCAGGTCAAGTGCTATGTTTCTCGCTCTTTGATCAACTATTATTCCGGAGTTTTTGCAAGATTTTCGAATAAAACTCAGAGATTCCATGTATGACCCTTTCAAGTCTCTCATTTATGGTATTTCTGGATCCTCTCCAAGGCATGTGTAGCGTATGCCTTCTCTCTACTCTCAGAATATGTGGTATTTTTGGAATTAAGGCATAGTAAGGTTGCCTTCTCTCTCTCACCCTACTTCTAATAGGCTTATGTGGAGCTCATAGGTGGGGAAACAACTCAAACTCACTTGCATATGTTGCACGGTTAAGCCGTGGATCCAGAGGAACTAAGCATGCAATCAAGTCATATGTGCATGTGAATGAGGGAAATGGAATGAGTGATAAGAATGATGGTGATTAGAAAGGAAGTAATTATGAGAGGTGGAACACGATGGTGAATATCTTATTCTACACTTGCTCCTTTGGGGATAACATACCTCCCTTATTTGGAAATTGAAGACCTTTGAAGAGGAGGACTTGGCTGCTTTATTATTTTATTTTATTTTTCTTTCTTTCTCTTTTTCTTCTTCTTTTTTCTCTCTCTTTTTTCTCTTTTTTTTTTTCTTTTTTTACAATGCCAAGCCTCTTAATGGAACTATAGCAAGAGAATATCAACGAAATAACTGGAGCTTTGTTGCACAATGGAATAGGATAGGATGGCGGCGTATATTTTTGGTGTTCACTCCCAGTGTAGGAGTAGAACAATTTATGAATGGATCTGAATGAATGGAGAATGTGTATGTGGGTGGATGGATGCGTACTCCCAGGGTAGGAGCAGCATAAGTGCGTATCTCCAGGATAGAGATAGCACATAGTATGGTAGAGTGCGTACTCCTTGGGTAGGAGCAGCATGAGTGCATGTTTCCAGGGTAGAAACAGCACAAGATGCGTGGAGTGTGGGTATATGTGGGTGGTACTTCTAGGAATAGAAGTAGCACAGAATGAATGTAGCATAGTGAATGTAAGTGGGGGCGTACTTCTGAGGATAGAAGCAGCATAGATCAATGGATGGAGAGCACATACTATTGACTTTAATTGCATGACTAATCCCTAATGGTCAACACAGCAAACTACACTCAATGCCTACAGAATGATATATGTAAACAAAGATGTAGGAATTTTGAACTCCCGTCATACAGGAACTCATCATGCAGAAATTTTAAGATTTTCAAAGATAAATTCTCCAGAACTCTAGCATCTCTAGGAACAAGATGGACAGCAGCTCAAAACTTTCCCATATCATATCCGTCAACTACCTAGACTTAGATCAAGCATTCACTACCCACAAGTTTCGGTGTTCGAGTAAATCTCAAATCTAAACAGTTGTGTCCAAAACTCGGGAGAGTGCAAGGTTGAAAACTAGGTACTTGAGAGGAATTACGATAGAGCAACTATTCATCATTTCCATATAAGAGCTTATTCTATAGGGTTCATTTTAGCAGACAGAATTTTCACATACTCTCCTGTATTTTATTTAGCAAACTTAACAAATAGATAGATAGATAAGCTAGTGATACTTAGCTGGATACAAAGGGGTGCTCTCCCCCAAGTTGGATGTTCACGTAGTCTGTTGGTGTTGCTGACTGGTAGTGAAGGCGTACTGCTCCTCCTGGAGTGTTAGGGATGATGGCGGTAGAGACAGCACTACTACTGTTGAAGACAGCACTCCAACAGGGGACAGGACGTCCTTTTGCCTGTTTAGTTCTTCTTGATCCTTTAAATTCTGTGAAGCTCAAATAGACAGCAAAGCTTGTGGAACTGATTAAGTGTTAGTGATAACCCTCTAAGCCTTGAATGTCTAGAACCTTCTTAACACATAAATCTTTTTAGCAGGATCTTAATATTTTTACAATTTTATATTTATGATATGCGAGCGAGAAAAAATGCAACTAAGATGAAAACTTATTTTTATGCCACCACAATGGATATCTTTGTGGGCAAGCCGCACCACAAAATTATTCGCATGGGGCTTAGCATTTTCTAGATGCAATGCGAGACAAAATCATTTTCTTTTCTAATGTAGATGCAGTAAAGTAAATATGCAACAAGGATTGATTATGCAAAAAGTAAATATGCTAAAGGAAAAACTTATGCAATGCTAAAATGGGAAATATGGATAACTACCAAGTTACCTCCTTGGCGAGGGTTTGGTGTTTTAAGTCCTCTGAATAGGACTTCTTGTTGTATTCAATCCTTCGGTGCTTCATTTGATCTCAAAGGTAGAGACCTTGAGAACTGCACCTCTTGAGTTGATATCTCTTGAGGAAGGGTCATCCATGTTCTTTCCTTGTCCATGGTCTCGAAGTGAATCTTTTAATTGTGATGCCGGGAGCATCTTGTTTAGTGTGTATGTTGTAGGTTCATAACTTTATCACTGAAGCATCTTGCGATGAAGAGTGGGTGCTTCTAGTGGTCTTTTCCCTAAACCTTGTGCTTCACTTATTGTTTCTTCTCTGCAAAGGATTAGTGCACAACACATACCCGAAGGAATATACAATCAAGAGTAGAGTTGACATAGAGCTAAAGATCATATTCTATGCTACAGAAAGTTGGGTTGAAAATTTTAATTAGCATAGAACATTTACTCAACATTACTTCCTCTCTTAAGGATTGATTTTGTTTTGTCTAAAGTTTGATTTGTGTGTATGACATCTATAGAAAACAGTCAAACTTATAGAGAGGAAATAATTGCAAGTGGAGGGATTGCAAACCAGCGTGCTAGAGCGATGAGGACTTGAGAAGAGGAAGAGCATTGTTGGATCATCTTTAGAGGAGTCGGCGGCCTTCCTCCCCCAAGCTTGTTGTTGCTCGTCACTGGAAGCCAAGTGTGTGTGTTAAATCATCCCTCGAAGTGTGCTGTAATAACTCCATGTTCTTAGACATTGTATGTCCTCTATTCTTAAGTTGTCGGAGAGGGCTCTTGATTCTAAGTCCTGTGAGCAAAGATCTCTCCTTTGGACTATCCAATCCAGGATATGAGGATGCAGACATAGTTGCATGATCCTCTTTTGTCAACCATTCTTGATTTTTGTTGAGTCTTGGTTGACTAATTGATGTTTATTGGAGATGTAAACATGAATTCTGCCTTGATGGTCTTTGTCTTCTGGCGGCATGACGAAGAGTTGTAGTTAATGATACACCATCCGTCTTGATGATCAAGGAAGGGACTTCATGTTTGTATACAAGCTTCATCTCTAATGCCTAGGGACATCATCTTGAAATGTAGTTGTTCATGGTCTTCTTGGGCTTGGTCGGTAGTCAACCCTTGATGGTGATTGGTTGACACAAGGATACATGCTTGTCCTTGCTACCGACGTGCAAGATGGTGTCTTCAAGAACAACGAGAGCATGTCTTGGATTAGCCAAAATGATGTGAGTTGCTCCCAGCTTCTCATTGGTGTCCTAGCTCGAGTTTTTAGGCTCAATGGTATGATGTCTTCAAGATTGCTCATAGCTTGTCGCCTTGTTCATCGACTTCTTTTGGGTGAGTGCTATTGATGTAGTCCGTCTTGTGGCACTCATGTCTCCTTCTTTGTTCCATCACTGAAGTGGTGATTTGGCAGGTTCACCATGAATAGGCACGCCATAAATTCTTTTAATTCTTTCTTGGACGATGGATGAGCTATATCTTCTATGTGAAGTTGTTGGAGTTCATCATATGCCTTGATTCATCTCTCGATGTGAGTTCATCTCTGGACTTTCCCAATTTGGATTTGGAAGTTTTTTCTGCAGGGGTTAGTCCAACAAAATATACCAATGTCTACTACGGCGGTTTTTAGTTCAATAACCAAACTAGACTCCATGTCTAATCGGATTAAGGAAGGCTATTTAACCTAAGCACCACGCTTAATTTAAAAGCCTATAGAAGTACCCATATCGCGATTATGAAGCACCTCCAAACCAAAGCATACTATAGCAAACAAAGGCAGCATGAGAGCACCACAGAGATTTACTCAAACAGTGATGGCAGAGCATGATTGATGTTTAGCAAATTGAGCATCTCAAAGATAGGGACAACCAAAATAATGTAGCAACATGGCAAGGAATCTATTTATGGATGTATATCCCCCAAGCTTGAATTTTGCATAAATCAAGATTGGATGAATGTAATTTCAATGTTGCATAATGATTGGTTGGACATACCTTGCATTTGTTATTCCTTCGATCTTTTTGCTTTGAACCTAGAAAGGTTAGTGACACGAATACCCGAAGGAATATTTTTATAATTATAACTCTATGCTTATTTAACAAGGACAACACAATAGAAAAGTGAACAGTTATGCCATGATCTGAATAGTGCTTGTTTTAGGACACTAAGCTTGTCCTTGGGAAACCTTCAAGATGTGAAATGGTGAAGTGGTTTCCCCTCCAACACCAATCTATGTGCACTAAACTCAGGATTCAACACAACGAGATCTGCAATGTTTATGATAAGCATATGTGTCTACAACCACCCTCTCAAAATCGTAGGAACAAGGAGTATGAGGGGGTTGAAGATCTCGTGTAGGGTAATGTTGGGGAGACTAAGTGAATCAGGAGATTTTTCATATGAGCAAGGTCTTGATGGGGTGTCAAAGAAGTAACCACTTTGCTCATTGAAGTCTCCATCATTTTTCACTTCCAAGGGTGACTCATCATAAATGTCCAAAAATTCCCTTGGATCATCTCTTGAGTTGATCTTGTTCATCCATTCAATGGCAATAGCACATAGGTCTTTAATGCTCTGTAGCCATGGATGTTGCTCTTTGCATTCCTCTATATGGTCTTGATGATTCCTATGCGTGAGATAGCTAGATTTATTTCTAGGATCATCGGGTGATTTAGGAGAAAGAGCATAAAACGAGTCATAGGGATCAAGGATGGGTTTAAAGATGGATTTGTATTCTATATCTGATGTGGGCACAAAAGGGGAGAAGATTAAGGTGGATTCTAGATGGTTTCGCTCTCCTTCTATGGCATCACTTGACATGCAATCCTTGAGTCTTTCTAAACGTCTTTCAAAGGGATTGGATGTGAGACACTTTCTAAGAGATCTCTTCCTAGAAGATTGACAATGTATGCACTAAAAGATCTCTTGTGAAGCGAAAAGTTTACGCTCCTCCCAAAATTGCCATCAAAGAATTTCTAAGGATAGAAATACTTCTTTCCTTAGAGATTTTTGAGTACTGCGGTTTTGGGATGGATAGCCAAATCATGGGCTTGGAATGTTTGCAAAGTGGCTACGAAAACTTCCTCTTCTAGTTTGGGGATGATTCCTTCTCTACCTCTAGGATTTCAAAGCATGAAGGCTAGTGCAAGGAGGGTGTCCATTATTAAGGACAAACCTCACTTTACTAATGGATAAAGAAAGGAAAACTCCTCCAAAGGTGATATTATCAATACCCGTATACAGATGTTGGAGAAGAACAGGGTCTTGTAAGGCTAGATCTAAACCTAAATTTATAGGAAGATTAAAAGATTCCCTAAGTGTAGGCAAAAGTTCATTACCAACTTGATCAGAAGATAGGACTTTGGGTTCATTACCTTCTCCATGGTTAGAAGATAGGACCTTGGGTACATTACCTACTTGATTAGAAGATAGGACTCTAGCTGTAGAAAAGGGTTGGCTTTGACCTATTGCAACCAAACATTGGTGTAGCTCATAGCTAAACGTGAAAATCATGGGTTCTAGAGGCTCTAAGCATGTGCTCATGGGTGCAAGATATTGATAGATAGGCGTGGAATTTGGGATATCTATAAGGACAGAAAATAAAAGGCAAAAGAAAATAAGAAAAATGATAAAAGAACAATGCATGGTTAAGCGACTTGAGTTATCTCGCGAGACTGAGTCTTTCTCCCCGACTCAAGAACGGCGCCGAAATGCTTGTTGATACTAGATACGCACACGAAAGAATCAAAGAGAAATAATCCACAAGCGCACGGATATCGGTGAGCACTTCACCCGGGAGATATTCAGTATCGTTATTTATTTATCCGCTAGGAGAAAATGTGCATCCGACTAACCCAAGTCTATACCTAACCGCCGAGCTACAAACAAGGTAATGAGCGATATAGAGAGGATTACTACCACGGTCTTCTTCCAACCTATGGCAAGCTTTGCGACTACCGATCTATGGGAGCACCTAAGAAAAGACACCACTGAGAGGATGCTTAACCTAGCACTTTTGGACCTACCTTACCTCTTGACGGAAGTGGGCTACAAAGGTAACAAAGGGATTGTCACTTCCCTCGATACTACCACGTTTCCGACGAGATAGGGAGCATCTACGAGTGAACCTAGCCCAAGCACCACGCTTACGCTTACGAACGATTACTCTATTCCCAACCGGAAGCGAATAAAGTAAACTCGTAAACCAAAGAGCAATAATAACAAGAACTTACTAGTATTAGAAGTTGAATTGCGTAATGATCCTAGAACCAAGCCTCGGGTTAGGAGACTTGATCCCACAGTACAACCGGAGAGGAGACACCAACATGCCGGGCTTCCTCTAACTCTATCTCCACCCTATACTCTCTCTATCTATCTTGAATGCTAGGCTCTAGGGGAGGAGATCCATTCAAGGGACCTCTCACCGATCCTCTCGGAAATAATGAATTAGGGTTTCAAGGGATGCTCTCCTCCAGGGGTAGGGCCTATTTATATAGCCCCTAGGATGCACCACAGCCTCCTCGGATCAAACCGACTCCAAATGGACGATTTTTA